>PISW01007603.1:0-86807 GCA_004023785.1 Mungos mungo | reverse complement strand
AAAGTTTTAATTCTTCCTTGCCGATTTGGATACCTTTTATTTCTTTTAGATGTCTAATGCTTAGGCTAGGACTTCCAGTACAGGGATAAACAGTTCTCAGAGAGGACATCTCTGTCTTGTTCCTAACTGTGGAGGAAAATCTCTCATTTTTTCTGTTATTAAGTATGATATTAGCTGTGGGTCTTTCGTATACGGCCTTATCCTTACCTTGTTGAGTATTTTTTTTTATCAATAATGAATGTATGTTGTAGTTTTTCAAATGTTTTTCTACATCTATTAAGAGGATAATATGGTTCTTATCTTTTATTTTATTAATGTGATGTATCATGTTGATTGACCTATGAATATTGAACCATATTTTTTATGTTTATTTACTTTTTGAGAGAGATAGATAGAGAGAGAGAGAGAGCAGAGAGAGAAAAGGACACAGAATCTGAAGCAGGCTCCAGGCTCTGCACTGTCTGTCAGCACAGAGTCCTGATATGGGGCTCAAACTCATGAACTGCAATATCATGACCTGAGCTGAAGTCAGATGCTTAGCTGACTGTGCTACCCGGGTGCCCCATAACCATCTTGCAACCCAGTAATAAATCCTACTTGATCATGGTGATTTTTTAAATGTACTTTTGGATTATATTTGCTAGTATTTTCTTGAGAAATTTTGCCTACACATTTATCAAGAATATTGACCTATAATTCTCTTTTTTTCATAGGATTTTTGTCTGGTTTTGAAATGAAGGTAATGCTGGCCTTGTAGAAAGTTTGAAGTTTTCCTTCCATTTTTTTTAATGTTTGAGAAGCATAGGTATTAACTTTTCCTTAAGTGTTTAGTAGAGGAGTTAAGATTGAGTAATAGTGGGATCTTATGCTTGCCTCATTCATCAAACACAACCAAGTAAATAAGAAAACATTCTGAATAACCAAGAACTCAACCTGAGGACTGAAAAAACAAAGTGCACAGGGAGATGTAGAAAAACGGCCACATTGTAGAAGATAAGAGCTGCACGGGATTGATTTGGAGGAGAAAAGAATTATGTGCTGAATAGAGAAGGGAGCCCTGATCATGGAGAACGAAAGTGAGAGAGAAGGAAAGAATGAAAGCAGAACACAGGAAATTGCACAAGAAATACTCTACCTCAAAACAATTGACTGGGAAAAGTATAGTGGCTGACCACCGTAAGTTTTTATAAACAGTAGAGATCAAAATATGAAGTTTTAGAAGACTATACCACCATGAAGTTCGTGCCTAGTGGAATTATCAGTGCCCTTGTGGTTAAGGATAGTGGAGGCCTGGGCCCAGAAAGCATGCTCTGAAGATCATATGGGTCACAGAGGATGAAACAGTTGCCCTTCTAAGAATGCATTTGAGAGAAGTGGCACAGCTTTTCCAGGGATAAAAGAACTGGTGGGTGTCAGTGTGGTGCTCTGTTCATTAGCATTGGAACAGAGACACCTGCTGAGGGCAGCAAACCTTGGTTTGGGCTCTTTGCTGCACTTTGCCATAAACTTCACACTGCTGCCCAGTCATGTTAATTGCTTTTCATGGTCAAATTGGCACCAGCAAGAGCTCAGTGAGGCTCTCCACAAGAGGATCAGTGTGGGTCTGCACCATGCTGTACCCTTAAAATTTGGAATGTTGAAACAGAGCCACACGACTAAGATAAAATGCAGGAGTTTTGTGCTGCCTGACAGGCAAACAGCACAAATAGAGACAAGGTGAAGGCAGAGTTTTGACAGACACTGGGGAAACAAGTGGGAAAGTTGCTTGCTCCTCTGTGAGAGCTTACTAAAGAGGGGTGGACACGAAATCCCTACTCAGATGATGAGATAGCAGGGCAATGCCATTTCCTTCCAAATAATCAGTGGTTTGGACTTCAGTGAGCAAAACAGCACAGCCAGTGGAAGTTATAGCTACTCACAACAAGGACAAGTCCATCTGAGAGCTAGCGCAGAAGGCGTCTCCCCCAGAATACCAGCAAAACCCCTCACACACAACAAGACTACTGATTATAGAGTGCAACAAATCTTCAGTTCTAGCGAAAACAAGATATAGCCTTTTCTAACTTGCAGACAAGAACAAAGCTACTTAAAACTCACCACACTGGGCCAGATTCGAACACTCCACACTGCAGGCAAAGTAAAACTCTGATCTGAAGAAAAGAGGAGCCAATACACAACAGTGGAGTGTACAAAGCATACACCAAAAAAACATTCTGAATTGTCAGGTCCCGGACAGTACATGATCTCTTCTTAACATAGCCATTACTCTCAGGAGCATGAAACATAACAAGATTTCTCAACACACAGTAGACAGAAGTCTAGATAAAATGACAAGATAGAGGAATTCATCCCAAAAGAAAGACCTGCAAGAAGTCACAGTCAGGGATCTTATCAAAACAGATACAAGTAATATGTATAAAGTGTAATTTAAGATATAAGGACACTAGCTGGGCTTGAGAAAAGCATAGTAGACACTAGAGAATGCCTTTCTGCAGAGATAAAGGAAATAAGACCTCGTCAGGCAAAAGTAAAAAATACTATAACTGAGATGCAAAATTGACGGGTTGAAATAATAATGATAATGAAAGAAGCAGAGGAATGAATCAGTGATACAGAAGATAGAATTATGGAAAATAATGAAGTTGAAAAGAATGGGTAAATAAATATATTAACTCACAAATATAGACTTAGGGAACTCAGCAACTCCATAAAGCATAATAATATTTTTATTACAGGAGTCCCAGAAGAAAACGAGTGAATAAGTGGCAGAAGAGTTATTAGATCAAATTATATCTGAAAATTTCCCTAATCTGGGGAAGGAAACAGTCATCCAAATCCAGGTGGCACAGAGAACTCCCATCAAATTCAACAAAGTTTGGCTAACACTGAGACATATTATAGTACAATTTGCAAAATATAGAAATAAAAAAAGAATACTGAAAGTGGTAAGTGAAAAGAAATTCCTAACCTATAAAGAAAGAAAAATGGGCTAGCAGTAGAGATCTCCACAGAAACCTGGTGGGCCTGAAGTAAGAAGCATGATATATTTAACATGCTGAAGAGAGAAAATATGTAACCAAGAGTACTTTATCCAGTGAGGCTGTCATTCAGAATAGAAGGAGAGATAAAGAGTTTTTCAGACAAACAAAAAGTAAAGGAGTTCATGACCATTAAACCAGCCCTGCTAGAAATATTGCAGGGGACGCTTTGTGAGGAAAAGAAAGACCAAAAGGAACAAAGACTAGAAAGTAACAAAGACGATTACCAGAAACAGCAACGTTAATGGAAACACAGTGGCACTAATATCATATCTATCAATTTCTCTGAATGTAAATGTGCAAAAATTTCCAATCAAAAGACATAGGATATCAGAATGGATTAAAAAAAACCCGCAAAAATTGAGAGAGTCAAGATGGCGGAGAAGTAATGGGACTGAGAATTTCCTCATCCCTCAAATACAGCTGTATTGAGGTCAGATCACTTGGAACACTCAGGAAATCTATCTTCTGAGTGGCAAGAGTATATCCACACTTGGAGGGAAACAGCTTGGCAGGATCAAGGGTGCATGTATGTAAACTGGGGGAGATAAAAGAGCAGAGTCATGGATAAGAGGGAACACTTTCTGTGGAAAAACAAAAGGGAAGTGAAAGAGAAAGGGGTTGTGAAAATACAGCATCGAGTTTGCACAAGAGAAAGACCTCTCTGGACCATGGACTGGAGAACAAGAAATACAGAGTGTCAGTTCTGTTTTGTAAACAACCTTTAGAACCGAAACTCAGAGGTTTTCAAATTGTGAGACTTTCTCTGGAGTGGAGCCATGGCATGTGCCCCTGGGGAAGAGGGAAATGGACCAAAAGTGCATAGTGTGGTGTATCAATTTCTTGGATGCACTGGGATAGAGTATTTTGGAAGAGGGGTTATTGCCTCTCCAAGGACAAAGGACTCTGCAGGTGTTAGCAAAAGGCCTTTCATCAACAGGATGGAGAGGCTCTATTCTGAAGCAAGACAATAGATACACACGTTGCAGTGTCCCTTAAGACATCAAATTTGAATGCCAGCACACAGGCAAGTGGAAAGCACAGGAGAACTGTGGCACAGGGAAAAGTGGCTGCCCTTGTTATTCGGTGAGGCCTGCTTGAACAACATGGGTTGAGAGCCCCAGTCTGCGGATGAGATACTGGGGTGGTGCCATTTTTCCCCTCCAACACCAACATGTTGGGGCTTTAAACAGCAGCAAAGCAGCCCCCAGTGGAGGTGGGACATGCTTAGCCCAAACTGTGCTCCTATGTGCTTGGCAACAGCTTATTAACTGAGGCAAGAATGACCCCATGAAAAAGGAGAATTACAGTCTAATGTCCCTGATGAACTTGGATGCAATTCAACATTACATTAAAAGAATTATTCACTGTAATCAAGTGGGATTCATTCCTGGGTTGCAGGGCTGGTTCAATACTCACAAATCAATCCATATGTTATATCCCCTTAATAGAAGAAAAAATTAAGAACCATATGATCCTGTCAATATGTGCAAAAAAGTATTTGACAAAATAGTCCTTTCAGATAAAAATCTTCAAAAATGTAAGGATAGTAAGAACATACCTTAGCATCATAAAAGCCATATTTGAAAGACCCAGTGCTAATGTTATCTTCAATCAGGAAAAACTGAGATCTTTCCTCTGAAATCAGGAACACGACAGATAGGTCCACTCTCACCATTTTTGTTCAACAGAGTATTGGAAGTCCTAGTTTCAGCAACCAGAAACAAAAAGAAATAAAAGCATCCAAATTGGCAAAAAAGAAGTCAAACTTTCACTTTTTAAAAAATTTTTAAATGTTTATTTTTTTTTTTTGAGAGAGAGACAGAGCATTCACAGGGGAGGGGCAGAGATAGAAGGAGACATAGAATCCAAAGCAGGCTCCAGGCTCTGAGCTGTCAGCACAGAGCCCGACGCAGGGCTTGAACCCACGAACCGTGAGATCATGACCTGAGCCAAAGCTGGACGCTTAACCAGCTGAGCCACCCAGGCGCCCCCACTTTTTGCAGATCACATGATATTATACATGGACTCCACCAAAAAAACTGGTGGAACTGATACATGAATTCAACAAATTCACAGGATATAAATTGAATGTACAGAAATAGTTTGCCATTATATACATCAATAATGAAGCAGCAGAAAGAGATATCAAGGAATAAATCCCACTTATAATCGCCCCAAAACCCATAAGATACCTAGGTATAAAGTAACCAAAGAAGTAAAATATCTGTACACTGAAAACTATAGAAAGCCAATAAAAGAAATTGAAGAAGACTCTCTCTCTCTCTCTCTCTCTCTCTCTTTCTCTCTCTCTCTCTCTCTCCCTCACACACACACACACACACACACACACACACAAGGAAAAACATTCAATGCTCATGGTTTTTGAAGAACAAATATTGTTAAAATGTAAATACTACAGAAAACAATCTAGACATTAAATCTAATCATTATTAAAATAACAGCAGCATTCTTCACAGAGCTAGAAAAAAAAAACAGTCTTAAAATTTGTATGGAACAAGAAAAGACCCTGAATAGCCAGAGTGATGTTGAGAAAGAAAACCAAAGCTGGAGGCATTACAATTCCAGACTTTAAGATGAATTACTAAGTTGTAATCATCAAAACAGTATTGTATTGGCACAAAACAGACACAGAGTTCAATAGAATAGAATAGAGAACCCAGAAATGGGCCCGAAAAATAATTGAACAACTAGTCTTTGACAAAGCAGGAACGAGTATCCAAATGAAAATTGTGAGTTACCTTAAGAAGGCTACTGAGTGGCCATTTTTGCTGTGGGTCAGAGAAGGACTCCGTGCACCTACAACCCCCACCCTCAGACCTGGAATGTCCGTGCCCTCTGAAAACAGCCAATCATGAAGCTCCAGCTTCCCAACACCCTGACAGAGGAAGCAACCTGTCCCATCCCACCATGTCCCTAAAGTGCCCTTATTTGGTGGTCCGCCTTCCCAGGACTGGACGGGAGGTCTTTCACCCATAAAGTACCTCGCCCCTCCCTACAAGGTGTGACTTCCCTGACTCCCCTGTCCCAGGGTCATGGAACCTCGCCCGGGAATCACAGATCCCAATAAAGACTTTCGTGGCTCCATAACTTGGTCTCTTTCTTTCCTCTCGTCTCTGTCTCCATCTATTAAATCTTACAAAAATAACAGTCTCTTTACCAAATGGTGCTGGGAGAACTGGACTTCAACATGCAGAAAAATGAAACTAGACCACTTTCTTGCATAAAACACAAAAACAAATTCTAAATGGATGAAAGACCTGTCTGTGAGACAGGAAACCATCAAAATCCTACAGGAGTACACAGGTGGCAACTTGTTTGACATCAACTGTAGCAACTAGATACGACTCATGAGGCAAGGGAAGGAAAAGCAAAAATGAACTTTTTGGACTCCATCAAGAAAACAACTTCTTTACAGTGAAGGAAACAATCAACAAAATTAAAAGGCAGCCTACAGAATGTGAGTAGATATTCACAAATCTCATAAAGTATAGTATACAATATTTATAAAGAACATAGCAAACTCAAAGCCCATAAAGTAAATAGCCCAGTTAAGAAATAGGCAGAAGACATGAACAGATATTTTCCAAAGAAGACAACCAGATGTCTAACAGGCACATTAAAAGATGCTTAATATCACTCATCATTAGGGAATTACAATAAAAAACTATGAGTTACCGCTTCACACCTGTCAGAATTGCTGTAATTGACAGTCCAGGAAACAGTAGATGTTGGAGAGGATGCAGAGAACGGGGAACTCTCTTAAACAGTTCTTGGGAATGCAAACTAGTGGAGCCACATTGGAAAAAAGTATAGAGTTTCCTCAAAAACTTCAAAATAGAACTATCTGACAATCTAGCAATTACACCACACTTTTTACCCCCAAAATACAGAAAATATAGATTAAGGGCAGGTATACCCCAATATTTAGAGCAACTTTGTAAACAATAGCAAAACTATGGAAAAAGATCACATGTCCTTTGACTGATGAATGGATAAAGAAGATGTCGTATATATATATATATATATATATATATACACACACACAATGGAATATTACTCAGCATAAAAAAATCAAATCTTGCCACTTTCAATGACATGGATTGAGCTAGAGTGTATTATGCTAAGGAAAATAAGTCAGAGGAAGACAAATATTATGTGATTTCATTCATATGTTAAATTTAACAAATAAAACTGTTGAACATACAGAAAAGAAATAAAAGGAGAGGGAATCAAATCATTAAGAGACTCTTAATGGCAGAACAAAGTGATGGTTGATGGAAATAGGTGGGTGCAGGAGGCTAAATGGGTAATGGGTATACCAGAGGACACTTATTGTGATGAGTACTGGGTGTTATATGTAAGTGATTATCACTAAATTCTACACCTGAAAAAAATTTTACCATATAGGGTAACTAACTAGAATTTAAATTAAAATTTGAGTAAAAAATTAAAGTAAATAAGTGTTTGGCAGAATTCCCCTGGTAACCATCTGGCCCTGGACATTTTTGTTACTGATTTTTTGTTTTCCTTTCTGGTTATGGTTCTTTTTTTTTTTTTTTTTTAGGAAAACGAATTTATTTATTCATTTATTTTTAATAGTTTACTGTCAAATTGGCTTCCATATAGCACTCAGTGCTCTTCCTCACAAGTGCCCTCTTCTGTTACCCCCACCTCCTTTCCCCCTCCCCCTCCCCCTTCAACCCTCAGTTCCTTTTCAGTATTTAATAGTCTTTCAGGTTTTTGCATCCCTCTCTCTCCCCAACTCTCCTTCCCTCTTCCACTCCCCCTGGTCCTCCATTAGGTGTCTCCTTTTCTCCTGTTAGACCTATGAGTGCAAACATATGGTATCTGTCCTTCTTTGCCTGACTTATTTCACTTAGCATGACACCCTCGAAGTCCATCCACTTTGTTACAAATGGCCATATTTCAGCGCAGCAATTTCCTACCTGACACATCCCCAAAGGCATGGGAAATGAAAGCAAAACTGAACCTTTGGGACCTCATCAAGATACAAAGCTTCTACACTGCAAAGGAAACAATCAAGAAAACTAATAGGCAACGGATGGAATGGGAAAAGATAGTTGCAAATGACATATCAGATAAAGGGCTAGTATCCAAAGTCTACAAGGAACTCACCAAACTCCACCCAAAAAGCAGATAATCCAGTGAAGAAATGGGCAGAAGACATGAATAGACACTTCTCCAAAAAGGACATCCAGATGGCCAACAGGCACATGAAACGTGCTCAGCATCACTCATCATCAGGGAAATACAAATCAAAACCACACTGAGATACCACCTCATGCCAGTCAGAGTGGCTAAAGTGAACAAAACAAGAGACTATAGATGCTGGCGACGATGTGGAGAAACGGGCACCCTCCTATACTATTGGTGGGAATGTAAACTGGTGCAGCTACTCTAGAAAACAGTATGATAGTTCCTCAAAAACCTATCAGTAGAACTCCCCTATGTCCCAGCAATAGCACTGAGCACTGCTAGGGATTTATCCAAGGGATACAGAAGTGCTGACTATATATATATATATATATATATATATATATATATATATATATATATATATATAATCTGGTTTTTCTGATATAAATAAATATAAATATGTTACTCTGGTTTTTTGACATCCATTAACATAATAAATGGCTCTCCATCCCCTCACTTTTAATCTGCAGGTGTCTTTAGTTCTAAACTGAGTCTCTTGTTGGAAGCATATAGATGGTTCTTGATTTTTGTTATTCATTTGACAGCCTATATCTTTTGATTGGAGCATTTAGTTCATTTATATTCAGAGTTATTATTGATAAATATGACTTTCAGGCTGTTGTGTTACCTGTGAAGTTATTGTTTCTGGAGACTTTCTCTGTTTCCTTCTAGTCCGTGTTGCTTTTGGTCTTTCTCTTTCACTCAAAGAGTCCCCTTTACTATTTCTTGCAGGGGAGTTTTAGTGGTCATGAACTCCTTAATTTAGTTAGTCTGGAAGACTCTTTTTCTCTCCTTCTTTTCTGAATGTTAGCTTTCCTCAATGATCAAAGTTATTCTAGGCTGAGTATCTTACCCATTCATCACGTTGAATATATCATGCCACTCACTTCTGTCCTTCCAAGTTTCTGTGCAGAGATCTATAGCTAATCTTATTTGTCTTCCCTTATAAGTTAGGGATTTCTTTTCCCTTGCTGCTTTTAGGATTTTTTCCTAAATTCTATATTTTGCAAATTTTAATATGATGTCTTGGTTTTCGCTTGTTTTCAATGATTTGGATAGGAGTTCTTTGTGCCTCCTAGATTTACATGTCTATCTCCTTTCCTAGATTTAGAATGTTTTTAGCTACAATTTCCTCAAGTAAACCGTTTGCCCCTTTTTCCTTCTCTCCTTCTTATGGGACTCCTATGATATTAATGTTATACTTTATAAAGTTATTGTGTTCCCTCATTCTAAATTTGTGATCCAATATTTTTCTTTCTATCTTCTTTTCAGCTTCACTATTTTCCATAATTTTATATTCTATATCAGTTATTCATTCTTTTGCTTCTTCCACACGTGTCTTTACCACCAGTTGGTTTTGCATCTTGCTTATAACAACATTTTTAAAAAATTTCATCCTCACTAGTTTATTTCTTTTACCTGCAGTAAGAGACTCCCTGGTGTCTTCTATGCTTTTCTCAAACCCAGCTAGTTTTCTTATTGTTGTCACCTTAAACTCTGGATCAAGTGTATTACTCTGTATATATTTTGATTAGATCCCAGGCCATAAGTTTTTCTTCTTCTTTCTTTTTTGAATCCCTCCATCTTGGCATTTTGTCTAGGTTTCTGTCTTCCTCTCTGTGTTTGGAAAGCCTGTTATGCTTCTTTCTCCTTCGAGTAATGGCTTTGTAAAGAAGAGGTCATATACTGTCCAGGGTCTAGCTCTTTCCTGAAGAGTGTATTTTTTTTTTTTTCTGTGTGCACTCTGCTACTGTGTTTTGCCTGCTCTGTCCCTCAGGTCAATATTCTTCATGGTTTCTCCTTGCCTGCAGTGGTAGGTAATTCGACTTTGGTCAAAGTGTGGCCAGTTTTAACTAGATGTGCTCTTGTCTGATTGTGAACAGTGATCTCATGCTAATTCCACCATAGCTGAAGCTTTGCAAAACTCGATGGTCAGTAGATATGATACATATGGGGAGTTTGTGCTGGTGTTCTGGGGGAGGAGCCCACTGCTCTGGTTCTCAGGCACACTTGCGGGGGAAAAAAAAACCCGGAATGTATGGGGGAGGGGCTTCCTGTAGTTGTTTTAGGCTGCCACTGTTGGATCTGTGCTGCTTACTGAAGTTAATTCATGTTGCGAGGTTGGTGAAAGAAATGACATCAACCCCGTCCCTCATTCCCAGAGAAGGAAGTTCACATCCACTCTGTTCAGAAAGCCCTCCCAGAAGCGCAAACAATCTCCCCTCATGTGTCCAAGGCATCTCTCAGATCCCTGCCTTCACCCTTCCTGTGTCCAGTAGGTCTGCCTACCCAGCAGCTCAGTGCACCTGTGTTTTCTCCCAGGTAGGCCAGCTGAGTTTTAAAACTCCAAACTTTTGGGATCTGGCATGGGGTGGACCCATGATGGTCCCCTTCTGTAGGGTCTCACCATACTGGGGCTGGTGTAGGTTTGCCCCAGAAGGGCAGTCACACCAACATGCAGGAGCATGGAATTAGGAGTAAAGCACAGAAAAAAAAAAAGCCAGTGCCAAGGTTAGCCCCACTTACCAGGGAACTCTTATTTTTTTAATGTTTTTATTTTATTTTATTTTTGAGAGAGACAGAGTGTGATCAGGGTAGGGGCAGAAGGAGACACAAAATTCGAAGCAGGGTCCAGGCTCTGAGCAGTCAGCACAGAGCCTAAAGTGGGACTCGAACCCACGAACCATGAGATCATGACCTGAGATGAAGTTGGATCTTAACCGACTGAGCCACTCAGGTGCCCTCAGGTATTTCTGTTCTTATGCTTAGGGGCAAAGGAAGGTAATGGCGTTCACCAGTGCTTTTTTCACCTGAGAGGCAATGACATCTCCTTTAATATGCTTGAAGAAGGGAGAAACACCTACCCCTGTGCATCCCAGAGGATCCTCAGATTGCACCATGTGCTCCTGGGTTTCTGCCCTCCTTCTCCTTGGGAGCATTGCAGAGCTTTCAGGGCTTCACATCAGCCAATGCATAGACCTCTAAAACTCCAGTCTTTAGCCACGCTTGTTGTAAAAGCTCACGCAAATCAACCTCTCTCATTTTCTCAGTCAATGATTTTGGGGAAGTGTTTTCCTTGTGTGACGCCTTGTGTGCTTCTATCTATGTTTCTCGCTTTCACTCTTGCTCTCCTTCTCATCTTTCTCTGTGACCAAGCCTCCCTCCTTTCCATAGGACCTGAGATCCATTTCCCCTCACATCACATCTCTGCACTTCCTACTTTTGACAATGTAACTTCTTATCTTTTCCCTGTGCAGTTTGTTCTGCCAGTCCTCAGATCACTTTCTTGGGTGTTGAAAATGATTTGATATTTATGTAGCTGAGTTGGACAAGCCCAGGGTAACAACAACTAATCCCCCATCCTCTTTTTCTTTTTCTTTTCTTTTATTTATTTGAGTCCTTTTTGTTTCCTCTTAATGACTCTGGCTAGAGGTTCATAAATTTTATCTTCTCAACAAACCAGCTCTTGGTTTCATTTATCTATTCTACTGTTTTCTTAGTTTCTATATCATTTATTTCTACTCTAATCTTTATTATTTCCTTCCTATCACTGGTTTGTGGTTTGGTTTGGTCTTTTTTTCTAGCTCCTTAGGTGTAAGTTTAAGTTGTTTATTTTAGAATTTTCCTAATTCCTGAGACAGGCCTGTATTGCTATAAACTTCCCTCTTAGAACTACTTTTGCTGCATCCCCAAAGTATCAGATGGTTGTGCTTTCATTTTCATTTTTTCCTTTGTACTTTTGTATTCACTCTTTGATTTCTTGGTTAACTCATTAATTTTTTAGCAGCATGTTATTTAACCTCCATGTATTTGTGGTCTTTCCAGATTTTTTGGTCTTGTGGCTGATTTCTAGTTTCATAGCACTGTCATCAGAAAAGATGCATGGTATGACTTTGATCTTTTTGAAGTTGTTGACAACAGATTTGTGGCTTGACATGTGATGTATTTTAAGAAATGTTTTGTGTGTACCTGAGAAGACTGTATTCTGCCGTTTTAGGGTGGAGTTTTCAAAATATATCTGTTAAATTCACCTCTTCAAATGTGTCATCCAAGGCCATTGTTTTCTTGTTAATTTTTTGATTTGGAAGATCACTTCATTGATGTCAGTGGGGTGTTAACACCCTCTACCATTATTGTTTTACTGTCATTTAGTTTCTTTATGTTTGTTATTAACTGATTTATGTATCTGGGTGTTTCATGTAGGGAGCTTAAATATTTTCAATTGTTATGTCTTCTTATTAGATTGTCCCCCTTATTATATATCTTCCTTCTTTGTCTTTTATTACAATCTTTATTTTAAAGTCCGTTTTGTCTAATATAAGTATTGCTACTCTGGCTTTCTTTTGACATCCATTTTCAAGATAAATATGTCTCCACCTTCTCATTTTTCAATCTTCCTGTGTCTTTAGGTCTGAAATGAGTCTCTTGCAGGCAGAATATAGATGGGTTTCATTTTTTTACACATTCAGTCACTCTTCGTCTTTTGATTGGAGCATGTAGTCCATTTACATTCAAAGTGACTCATGATAGATATGTATTTATTGCCATTTTAATACTGTTTTTTTGGTTGTTTCTGAAGATTTTTTGATTATTTCTTGTTTTTCACTCTTTCATGGTTTTCTTAGTTTCCTTAGAGTTATAATTTGATTTCTTTTTCCTTACTCTTTGCTCATCTATTTGTGG
Organism: Mungos mungo; assembly: GCA_004023785.1. Lineage (NCBI taxonomy): Eukaryota > Metazoa > Chordata > Mammalia > Carnivora > Herpestidae > Mungos > Mungos mungo. The sequence continues at coordinate 73,845 of PISW01007603.1, read as the reverse complement.
TTACTATTAAGTTTGTATATAACATATTATTCATGTAGCACTCGTTTTAAGTTGATGGTTATTTATGTCCGAACCCCTCTTTATTTTTTTTCTTCCAACATTTTAGATATATGGTGTCTCGTTTTATAGCCTTATATTTTGTGAATTCCTTAACTAATTTTTTTCAAAAAATATTCATTTTTACTCTTTTTCTGTCTCTGACTTTTATATAGCCACTTTTGTCCTCTGCTGTCCACTCAAAGTGTCCCTATAATATTTCCTTCAGGGCTGGTTTAGTGGTCATGAATTCCTGTAGTTTTTGTTTGGGAAATTCATTATTTCTCTTGCTATACTAAATGATAACCTCGCTGGAAAAAGTATTCTTGGCTTCAGATTTTTCCATTTAAGCATTTGAATAATCATGTCACTCCCTTCACTTCTGCTAAGTTTCTGCTGAAAAATCTGCTGATAGCTGTATGGGGAACCTACCGGAATATAAATTCTTTTTTCTTGCTGTTTAATTTATTTTCATTATTACTACGTTTTGCAACTTTAATTACAATGTGTTTTGCTGTAGGGCACCTCAGTGGCTCAATACATTAAGCATTTGACTTTGGCTCTGGCCATGATCTCATGGTTCATGGGTTCAAGCCTTGCATCAGGCTCTGTCCTGACAGTTCAAAGTTGGGAACCTGCTTCCAGTTCCAAGTCTCTCCCTCTCAAACATAAATAAATGTTTAAAAATGTGTTGTGGTGTGGATTTGCTTTTCATGATATTGTTGGTGTTTCTCTGCACATCATGGATATGAGTATCTGTTCACTACTCCAGATAAAGAAAGTTTTCAGGAACTAAATTTTCCATCCCTTTCTCTCTCTTCTTCTTGGATCCTTATAATCAACTGTTATTACACTTGATGGAGTAACTGAGCTAAGTCTAATCTCAGTATGCAGTATTTGACTCTCATCAGTTGAGCTTGATTGTTTTCCATTGCTCTTTCTTCCAGGTCACTGATATGTTCTGCTTCTTGCAGCTTACTTTATATTCCACATGGTATTTTAAAATTCATCTATTGTTTTTCATCTCTGATATGTTATTTTTTTTTAAATATTTTCAGTGTATGTTTAATTATCAAGGGTAACCCTCAGCCACAGTTTGGATTTATTTGGTTTCTATTCTTCAAAAATTTTACATTTAGCAACCTCGAGGAGTTACTATTCATTTATTTGTTTCTTCTAATAGTTTATTGTCAATTTAGTTTCCATACAACACCCAGTGCTAATCCCCACAAGTGTCCTCCTCCATCACCACCATCTCTTTTCCCCCCTCCCCCTTCAACCCTCAGTTCGTTTTCAGTATTCAATAGTCTCTCAAGTTTTGCGTCCCTCTCTCTCCCCAACTCTTTCCCTCTTCCCCTCCCCCTGGTCCTCCATTAGGTTTCTCCTGTTCTCCTGTTAGACCTATGAGTGCAAACATATGGTATCTGTCCTTCTCTGCCTGACTTATTTCGCTTAGCTTGACATCTTCGAGGCCCATCCACTTTCCTACAAATGCCCAAATTTCATTCTTTCCCATTGCCATATAATACTCCATTGTATATATATATATATATATATATATATATATATATATATATATATATATACGACATTTTGATCCACTCATCAGATGATGGACATTTAGGCTCTTTCCATGTTTTGGCTATTGTCGACAGTGCTGTTATGAACATTGGGGTACATGTGCCCCTATGCATCAGCACTTCTGTACCCCTTGGGTAAATCCCTAGCAGTGCTATTGCTGGGTCATAAGGGAGTTCTATGGATAGTTTTTTGTGGAACCTCCACACTGTTTTCCAGAGCTGCTGCACCAGTTTCCATTCCCACCAACAGTGTAGGAGGGTGCCCATTTCTCCACACCCTCGACAGCATCTATAGTCTCCTGATTTGTTCGTTTTAGCCACTCTGACTGGTGTGAGGTGGTATCTCAGTGTGGTTTTGTTTTCTTTTTCCCTGATGATAAGTGATGTTGAGCATCATTTCACATGCCTGTAGGCCATCTGGATGTCCTCTTTGGAAAAGTGTCTGTTCATGTCTTTTGCCTATTTCTTCACTGGGTTATTCGATTTTTGGGTTTGGAGTTTGGTGAGTTCCTTGTAGACTTTGGATACAAACCCTTTATCTGATATGTCATTTGCAACTATCTTTTCCCATTCTGTCAGTTGCCTATTAGTTTTCTTGATTGTTTCCTTTGCAGTGCAGAAGCTTTGTATCTTGATGAGGTCCCAAGAGTTCAGTTTTGCTTTCATTTCCCTTGCCTTTGGAGATGTGTCGAGTAGGAAATTGCTGTGGTTGAGGTCAAGAAGGTTGTTTCCTACTTTCTCCTCTAGGGTTTTGATGGTTTCCTGTCTCACATTCAGGTCCTTCAGCCATTTTGAGTTTATTTTTGTGTATGGTGTAAGAAAGTGGTCTAGTTTCATTCTTCTGCATGTTGCTGTCCAGTTCTCCCAGCACCACCTGCTAAAGAGGCAGTCTTTTTTCCATCGGATACTGTATCCTGCTTCATCAAAAATTAATTGGCCTTACATTTGTGAGCCCAGATCTGGGTTCCCTATTCTATTCCATTGGTCTATATGTCTGTTTTTTGCCAATACCATACTGTCTTGATAATGACAGCTTTGTAGTACAGGCTAAAGTCAGGGATTGTGATGCCTCCCGTTTTGGTTTTCTTCTTCAATATTACTTTGGCTATTTGGGGTCTTTTGTGGTTCCATACGAATTTGAGAATAATTTGTTCTAGCTTTGAGAAGAATGTTGGTACAATTTTGATGGGGATTGCATTGAATGTGTAGATTGCTTTGGGTATTAATGACATTTTAACAATGTTTATTCTTCCGATCCATGAACAGGGGATGTTTTTCCATTTATTGGTGTCTTCTTCAATCTCTTTCATAATTTTTCTACAGTTTTCATCGTACAGGTCTTTTACATCCTTGGTTAGGTTTACTCCTAGGTATTTTATGTTTTTTTGTGCAATCATAATTGGGATCATTTTCTTGATTTCTCTTTCCGCTGCTTCATTTTTGGTGTATAAGAATGCAACCGATTTCTGTACATTGATTTTGTACACTGCAACTTTACTGAATTCACTGATCCGTTTGAGAAGGCTTCTGGTGGAGTCTGCCAGGTTTTCCATGTAGAGTATCATGTCACCTGTGAAAAGTGACAGTTTGACTTCTTTGCCAATTCTGATGCATTTTATTTCCTCTTGCTGTCTGATTGCTGATGCTAGGACTTCCAGCACTATGTTAAACAACAGTGGTGAGAGTGGACCCCCCTGTCGTGTTCTGATCTCAGGGGGAAACCTCTCAGTTTTTCCCCATTGAGGATAATATTAGCTGTGAGCTTTTCATGAAGGGCTTTTATAATGTTTAGGTAAGTTCCTTATTTCCGACTTTCTCAAGGGTTTTTATTAAGAAAGGGTGCTGTATTTTGTCAAATGCTGTTTCTGCATCTATCGACAAGATCATATGGTTTTTTTCCCCTTCTTTTGTTAATGTGATGGATCACAGTGATGGATTTGCGAATATTGACCCAGCCCTGTAACCCAGGAATGAATCCCACTTGATCATGATGGATAATTCTTTTTATATGCTGTTGAATTCGATTTATTAGTATCTTGTTGAGTGTTTTTGCATCTGTATTCATTAAGGATATTGGTCTGTAGTTCTCTTTTTTTTTTTTTTTTTTTTTTTTCTGGGTCCCTGTCTGGTTTGGGTATCAAGGTGATGCTGTCTTCTTAGAATGAATTTGGAAGTTTTCCTTCCATGTCTATTGTTTGGAATTGTTTGAGAAGCCTGGGTATTAGCTTTGCTTTAAATATCTTTTAGAATTCCCCTAGTAAGCCATCTGGCCCTGGGCTCTTATTCGTTGGGAGATTTTTGATAACAGATTTGATTTCTTCACTGGTTGTTGGTCTATTCATGCTTTTTATCTCTTCCTGTTTGAATTTTGGCAGTGCATGTGTATTTAGGAATTTGTGCATTTCTTCTGTGTTGTCGAGGTTGTTGGCATATAATTTTTCATAGTAATCTCTGATGATTGCTTGTATTTCTCAGGTATTAGTTGTGATAGATCCTTTTTCATTCATGATTTTGTCTATCTGGGTGCTCTCTCTTTTCTGTCTGAGGAGCCTGGCTAGAGGTTTATGGATTTTGTTTATTTTTTCAAAAAACTATTTCTTGGTTTCATTGATCTGCTCGACTGTTCTTTTGGATTCTATATTGTTTATTTCTGCCCTGATATTTGTTATTTCCTTTCTTCTGTTGGGTTTGGGGTGCTGTTGCTGCTTCTTTTCTTGTTCCAGTAGGTGCTCTGTTAAATTTTGAATTTGCGCATTTTCTAGTTTGTTGAGATTGGCTGGATTGCAATATACTTTCCTCTTAGGACTGCCTTGGCTGCGTCCTAGAATTTTGGATTGTTGTATATTCGTTTTCCTTGGTTTCCATATATTTTTTAATTTCTTCTCTAATTGCCTGATTAACCCAATCATTTCTTTAGTAGGGTGGTTTTTAACCTCCGCATTTTTGGAGGTTTTCCAGAATTTTTCCTGTGGTTAATTTCAAGTTTCGTAGCATTGTGATCTGAAAGTGTGCATGGTATGATCTCTATTTGTTTATACTTATGCAGGGCTGCTTTATGCCCCAGTATGTGATCTATCTTGGAGAATGTGCCATATGCACTCGATGAAAAGTTGAATTTCCTAACTTCAGGATGCAGAGTTCTAAATATATCTACCAATACCATCTGATCCAATGTGTCACTCAGGTCTATTGCTTCTTTAGAGATTTTCTGTTTGGTTGATCTATCCATTGCTGTCAGTGGAGTATTATAGTCTCCTGCAATTAGCACATTCTTATCAATAAGATTGTTTCTTTCTGTGATTAATTGTTTTATGTATTTGTGCGCTCCCATATTTGGCGCATAGATATTTCTAATTGTTAGCTCTTCCTGTTGGAGAGAGCCTTTAATTATTATATAATGTCCTTCTTCATCTCTTGTTTCTTCCTTTACTTTAAAGTCCACTTTGTCTGCTATAAATATGGCTACTCCGGCTTTCTTTTGGCTTCCAGTCACATGATAGATATTTCCCTCATCCCTTTACTTTCAACCTGAAGGTGAAAATGAGTCTCTTGTAGTCAGCAAGTAGATAGATTTTGTTGTTTTATCCATTCTACTACCCTGTGTCATTTGGTTGGAGCATTCAGTCAATTTACATTCAGTGTTATTATTGAAAAATTTGGGTTTAGAGTCATTGGGTTCTCCATAGAATTCATGTTTATAGTGATGTCTCTGGCACCTTGTATTCTTTGCAACATTTCCCTCATACACTTCCCCTTAGGATTTCTTGTAGGGCTGGTTTGGTGGTCATGAATTCTCTCAATTTTTTTTTATTTGGGAACACTTTAACTCTCCTTCTATTTTGAATGACAGGCTTGCTGGATAAAGGATTCTTGGCTGCATGGTTTTTCTGTTCATCACATTGAAGATTTCCTGACATTCTTCCTGGCCTGCCAAGTTTCATTAGATAGGTCTGTAACAACTCTGATAGGTTTCCCTTTGTATGTGAGCACCCTTTTCTCCCTAGCTTCTTTCAGAATTCTCTTTATCTTTACATTTTTCCAGTTTCACTATGATATGTTGTGCCGATGGTCGATTCAATTACGTCTTAAGGGGGTTCTTTGTGCCTCTTGAATTTGAATGTCTATTTCTTTTCCCAGATTTGGAAAATTCTCAGTTATAATTTGGTATAGTATCCCTTCAGGACCTTTCTCTCTGTCTTCCTCTTTTGGAATTACTATGATAGGGATTTTGTTCCATTTGATTTTATCACTCAGGTCTCAAAGTCTCCTTTCCTCCTCCTAGATCAATTTCTCTCTCTTTTATTCAGCTTCCTCTTTTGCTATAACCATGTCTTCTAATTCACCTATTCTTCTCTCTGCCTCTTCAGTCCTTGAGGTGGCTGCCTCCGTTTTATTATTCACCTCATTTATAGCCTTTTTTTTTTTAACTCATCACACCTACTTTCAAAGTGCCTAGTAATTGTCTCAGTTGCTTCTTTGATGCTTTTTTCAACCCCCGTGATTAATTTTATGACAAGTTTTTTGATTCTTGATCTGGTATGTTGTCTAGATCTGCCCTGAGTAATTCTGTGGCTGTGACTTCTTCCTGGAGGTTCTTCAGGGGAGAGTTCCTTCGTTTTGTCATTTTTTCTAGTTTTCTGTCTTTTGTCAGCTTTAGAAAGCTCGTTGTGCACCGTGCACCTGTTAATATTGCTCTGTTAAAAGATGCTTGTTGACTGTTCAGGCCTTGTTGTTTCAGGAAATATTCTTTTAATGGTGTCTCTCAGTTTCTCTTGTTGTGCCTTTGAATATTTTATTTCCCTAATCAGCGATATTTGGGACTCCCTGACATGCACACTTCGTCTTGTTTCTTGGTGTAGCCCTAAGAAGGAAAACAGACAGACAAACACAGCTGGAACAGAAGCACACAAACACACAGACCAATCAAAAGAACAAACAAACTAAAAGGGGGAAATGAAAGAAAGAAAATGGAGAGGAAAGAGATGAAAAGAAGAGAAGAAAAAAATAGTAAAGGGAGTCAGAGACAACAAAGGACAATGGACAATCTAAAAGTGAATGATCAGTTGAGGGGAGAGATAAGGATGAGATACAGGGGAATATATCTGGATTGCAATAAGGAAAAAAAAAGACAGAGAGAGGAGAAAGGAAAATAAGGAGTAAATTTTTTTTTAAAATTAGGTAAAAAAGGTAATAATAATAAAAAGTAAGTAGAAAAAAAAAGGAAGAAAAAAAGAAAAAATAAGCAGCAGCTCCCCCTTGTGAATAGGTGTGGTTTGTTGTGGTAGGTCTCAGAGGCTGCTCTCAGAGACTCCACCTTGGTGGCTGCAGAGAGTAAAATGGTGGCATGCCACGCTCCACTGGAGCTAGACACTGTATGCCACTCTAATGAGTCTGATCTCCTTGTGCCGCAGCTGAGCCAAGTTTTATTTTCCAGGCCTGCCTCGGTTCAAAGTCCTAGTCCATGCTCTTTTATGGTAACACAGATGAGATGTACTTGCTTTGGTGGCTGTCTTCTTAGGGAGAGGGATCAGTCTATTTTGGCTCAGACTGGGATTTCAGCTGCCACCGCCTGAGGCGAGGTGTGCTGCCTGAGGCGAGGTGTGCAGCAGGAGGTGTAGTGCCCGCCCTCACAGACACCGCTGAGGACTCCCATCTCCCAGCAGGGATCAGGATTGCGTTGGGGGAGGGATGAGTTTCTCTTGGGGCAGGCTGGAATTCACGTTGCTGGTGCCCAAAGCACCGGGAGCTGCCAGAAATGAGCTGCGAGCTCCTGCAGCTGAAGCTGGAGCCCTGGCCTCCACAGCCACCAACTCCCTGTCAGGATTGAGTTGGGGTGGGGGCTATTTATTCCCTGTTGCCACCCATGATTTGGGATTTGCACAGCCAATGCTGGAGGTGAGCTGCGCCGTGGAAATGAGGTGTGTGCTCCCACTCCTGCAGCCGAGGTCGAAGTGAGCACCCCTGGGGCCACCACCGCGACTGCCAACTTCCCGCCAGAATGGCACAGGGCTGGAAGCTGTTCTTTCCCTTGCACCACCCGGGTTCAGGATTTGCGCTGCCCAGCAGTTATATATGGAGTGAGAGTTTCTCTCTCCGAGCCTAGTTAAATGTTCTTTATCTCTTCCCCAGAGACAGTACTATGAGTGTGTTCAGTTTCTCTGTCTCTTCCCTTTGTCTCTTGGGCTCTGAGTGCTTGCTCAGTGTTGGGCTGGGGTTCCCAACTCCCCTGCCCATCTCAGATTGGCCCATTTTCCAATCTCCCTAGTTCGCACTCACTCACTCTGGTATCTTTGAGGTTGTCTTCTTTCTGGAGTCCATATTTTCTCCTTTCGCTCTTGCAGATGGGAGTAATGTCCTTCTCAGTTCGATAGATGGAGCAGACAAAGTTTACAGAGTTCCCTTCCTCTCCACCATCTTGGCTCCTCCTCTGATATGTTATTTTAACCTCATTGTTAAAGGTCTTCTGTCTTCAACTCTTTTCTCAAGTCCAATGAGTAACTTTTCATCATTACTTTAAGTTTTCTACAGGCATACAATTTATTTCTGTTTTGCTTACATCCTCTGAAGTAATTGTTTCCATATGTGGCATTTTCTTTATCCATGCATTTTTGGATGGACACTTGGGCTACTTCCATAGCTTGCTTATTGAAAATAATGCTGCAATGAACATAGAGGTACATATATCTTTTTGATTTAGTGTTTTTGTATTATTTATATAAATTCCCTGTTGTGGAATTACTGAATCATATGGTAATACTATTTTTAAGTTTTTGAGAAACCTCTATACTAACTTCCACAGTGGTTGTACTAGTTTATATTCCCACCAACAGTACACATGTATTCCTTTTTCTCCACATCCTCACCAACACTTGCTGTTTCTTATATTTTGGATTTGACATTCTCACATGTGTGAGGTAATATCTAATCTTGGTTTTGAAAAAAAACACAAAAAACAGACTCAATGCAGCACACACCAAAGAAACTCTCAGAAGACACTCTATGACCTCTTCTTTATAAGGGAACAGGAAAACTAACAGGCTTTACTAACACAGAGAAGAATACAAAGACTTAGACAAAAGGTCAAAAACAGAGGAATTCATACAAAATGAAAGAACAAGGTAAGGTTACAACCAGAGATCTAAGTGAAACAGTTATAAGTAACATGCCTGATGGAGAATTTAAACACCATTCATAAGGATACTTGCTGGGCTTGACAAAGGAATACTTCAGAGAGGTCTTTACCCCAGAGATAAAAAGGAGTTAACAGTCACAAAGGAAAAAAGGCAGTAACAGATTCAAAATAGACATAATGCAATCAACACAAGGATAGAAGAAGCAGAGGAATTAATAACTATTGGAAGATAAAATAATGGAAAATAATGAAGCTGAACAATTACTGAACATGAGAATAGACATAGGGAACTCAGTGACTCCATCAAACATAATAATATTTGTATCAAGGGTATACCAGAAAAAGCAGTGAAAACTTCCCAATCTGGCATAGGAAATAGATCTCTCAGATCCAGGACGCACACAGAACTCACAGCAAAATCAACAAAAGCAAGCCAAAACCAAGGCATATTTTAATTAAATTTGCAATGTATACCAATAAAGAAAAGATGTTAAAAGCAGCAAGACAAAGAGTCCCTAAATTACTAGGTTCTAGCAAAGACCCATATGGCTATGTGCAGATCTTTCAACAGAAACTTGGCAGCCCAGAAGGGAGTGGCATGAAATATTCAACATGCTGTGTGGGGAAAGTCTGCCACTAAGAATACTCTATCCAGGGAGACTAAAATTCAGAAAAGAGATAGTTTCCCAGACCAGCAAAAACTGAAGGAGTCTGTGACAACTAAAGCATCCTTGCATGAAATATGAAACATGACTCATTGAGTGCAAAGTAAAGACCAAAAGTGACAAAGACAAGAAAGGAATAGAGAAAATTTCCAGAAACAATAACAAAACAAGTAATAAAATGGCACAAAGGCATTTGACTAAGCATCCAACTTTTAGTTTCAGCTCAGGTCATGATCTCGTGGTTTGTGAGATCAAGCCCCACATGCTAACAGCATGGAGCCTGCTTAGGATTGTCTCTCCCCTCTCTCTCTGCCCTTCCTCTGCTCATGGTCTAAATTAATTAATTAATTCATACTTTAAAAATGGCACTAAAACATATCTATCAATAATTATTCTGAATGTAAATGGACTGAAAACTCCAATTAGGAGTCATGGGGAGTCATACCCATGATACAAAAACAAGACCAGTCTATATGTGCCCACAGAGAGATAATTTTAGTCCTAATGTTATCTGTACATTGAAAGTTAAGGTATGGAGAAATGTTTATCCAGCAAATAGATGTAAAAATAAACCCAGGGTAGCAATACTTATATCAAACAAACCACATTTTAAACCAAAGACTGAAACAAGAGATTAACAAGATCAGTATATCCTAATTGTAAACATTTATGCATGCAACATGGGAGCAACTAAATATATAAGAAAAATGACAAAGAAAAAATAAGTCATCGGCAATAATACATTAATAATAAGAGACTTTAACACTCTACTTACAGCAATGGACAGGTCATATAAGCAGAAAATTAACAAGTAAACAATGGCTTTGAATAACACACTGAATCAGATGGAATCAGCGGATATATTCAGATCATTGCATCCTATGTATCATAATATTTATTCTTCTCAAGTGCACATGGGACATTCTCCAGAAAAGATCACATACTAGTTTATAGATCAGGCCTCAATAGTACCAAAAGACTGAGATCATACCTTGCAAATTTTCTGACTACAATGCTATGAAACTTGAAGTCAATCACAAGAAAAAAACTTGGAAAGACCACAAATATATGGATGTTAAACAACATGCAACTAAATGAATGGGTCAACTCAGAAATAAAAAAAAGCAACTAAAAAATACATGGAGATGCACCTGAGTGGCTCAGTAAGTTAAGCGTCCTACTTCGGCTCAGGTCCTGATCTCATGGTTTGTGAGTTTGATTGCCATGTTGGGCTCTGTGCTGACAACTCAGAGCCTGGAGCCTACTTCAGATTCTGTGGCTCCCCCTCTCTCTGCCTCTGTCATGCTCATGCTATGTCTCTCTCTGTCTTTCAATAATAAATAAATGTTTAAAAAATAAAAATAAATACATGGGAATAAATGAAAGCAAAATCACAATGGTCCAAAACCTTTAGAATGCACCAAAAGTAATTAGTAAAGAGGAAAGTATATAGCCATACAGGTTTAACCCAAGGAGCAAGAAGAATTGCACATAAACAGCCTAATCTTACACCTTAAGGAGCTAGAGAAAGAACAACAAAGAAAATGGCAGCAAAAGAAGGGGAATGATAAAGATTAATGCAGAAGTAAATGACATGGAAACTAAAAAAAAAAAAAAAAAAGATCAATGAAACCAGGGGCTGGTTCTTTGAAAAAAAAAATAGTAAAATTGATAAGCCATATCAATTTGACCAAACTCATCAAAAAGAAAAGAGAAAGGACACAAATAAATAAAATCACAAATGAGAGAGGAAAAATAACAACCAACATCACAGAAATACAAACAAATATAAGAGACTATCCTGAAAAGTTATATGCTAACACATTGGACAACCTAAAAGAAATTGATAAAATCTTAGAAACATATAAACTACTAAAACTGAAATAGGAAGCAATAGAAAACTTGAAAAGATGACTAACCTGCAAAGAAATTGAACCAATAATCAAAAATCTCACAACAAGCAAAGCCCAAGGCCATATGGCTTCACAGAGAAATTCAACCTAAACTTTAAAGATGAGTTGATACCATTCTTCACAAACTATCCCAAAAAACAAAAAAAGGAAAGGAAACTTCTAAATTAATTTTATGAGACCGTAATTACCCTGATATGAAGCCCAGATAAAGACTACACTAAAGGGGTGCCTGGATGGTTCAGTTGGTTGGGCGGCTGACTTCTGCTTCGGTCATGATCTCGTGGTTCATGGGTTCGAGCCCCGCTTCGGGCTCTGTGCTGACAGCCCAGAGCCTGGAGCCTGCTTTGGATTCTGTGTCTCCTTCTCCTTCTGCCCTTCACTTGCTCACTCTCTGTCTTCTGTCTCTCAAAAATAAACATTAAAAAAGTTAAGACTATACTAAAAAAGAGAATTACAGGCCAATATCCCTGATAAACATGGATGCAAATATCCTCAACAAAATACAAGCAAATGGAATCAACAGTACATTAAAAGACTAAAAAAAAAAAAAAAAGAATCATTCACCAGGATCAAGTGAGATTTATTCATTGGCTGCACAAGATGTTTCAAATTTTACAAATCAATCAATGTAATACTCCACATTAATAAAAGAAAGGATAAGAACCACAAGATCCCTTGAGGCACCTTAGTGGCTCAGTTGGTTGAGCTTTCAAATCTTGATTTTTGCTCATGTCATGATCTCACAATTTATGAGACTGAGTCCGTGACAAGCTCTGTTCAGACAGTGTGGAGCCTGCTTGGTATTTTCCCTCTTTCCCTCTCTCTCTGCCCCTCCCTTGCTCAAACTCTCTCTCAAAATAAGAAACATTTTTTTAAAAGGAACCATACTGGGGTGTCTGGGTGGCTCAGTCAGTTGAACATCCAACTTCGGCTCAGGTCATGGACTCATGGTTTGTGAGTTCAAGTGTCGTGTCGGGCTCTGGGCTGACAGCTCAGAGCCTGAAGCCTGCTTCAGATTCTGTGTCTTCCTCTCTCTGCTCTTCCTCTGCTCTCTCTCTCTCTCTCTCTTTCTCTGTCTCTCACTATATCTCTCAAATAAATAAACGTTTAAAAAATTAAAAGAATAAAAAAGGAACCATACAATCCCTTCAATAGAAGCAGAAAAAGCATTTCACAAAGTACATCTATGCATGATAAAAACAAAGTAGGGTTCAAAGTAACATACCTCAACATACTAAACGCCATGTGTGAAACACTCACCATTAATATCATCCTGAATGGAATGAAACTGAGAGTATTTCCTCTATGGTCAAGAACAGGACAAGAATGCCCACTCCTACCACTATTTAATATAGTACTGAAAATCCTTGCCACAACAATCGAATAACACAAATTGATAAAAGGCATCCAAATCAGCAAGGAGGAAGTAAAACATTCATGTTTTGAAGATGACATAATACTCTATATATAGAAAAGTCAAAAGACTCCACCAAAAATTGCTAGAACTGATGTATTGAATTCATAAGAGTTGCAGGATAAAAAATCAACATACAGAAATCTGTTGCATTTCTACACACCAATAATGAAGCAGCAGAAAGAGCAAACAAGTAATCAATAATATTTACAAATCCACCAAGGCATAAGGTACCTAGGTACCGACCAACAAGCTTAAAGATCTGTACTCTGAAAACTATAAAACACTGATCACTGATAAAATAAATTGAATATGACACAATGAAATAGAAAAACAGTCCATGCTCATGGATGGAAGAACAAATATTGGTAAAATGTTTATATTGCCCCAAACAATCTACACATTCAATGCAATACCTATCAAAATACTACCAATATTTTTCACGGAGTTAGGACATACAATCATAACATTTACATGGAGGAACAAAAGAGCCTGAATAACCAAAACAATATTGAAAAGGAAAAGAAAAGCTAAAAGCAAAGGAGTTCTAGATTTCAAATTATATTATAAATCTGTTGTGATAAAAACTGTATGGTATTGGCACAAAGGTGGACATATAGATCAATGGAAAAGAACAGAAAACTCATAAATGAACCCACAACTATATGGTCAATTAATCTATGACATAGCAGGAAACAATATCCAATGGAAAAAATACAGTCTCCTCCACAAATCGTGTTTGGATACCTAGACAGCAACATGCAAAGGAATGAAATTGGCACAGTTTCTTACACCATACACAAAAGTAAATTCAAAATTGATTAAAATCCTAAGTGTGAGACAAAAATCATGAAAGGCCTAGAAGATAAAACAGTTAGTAATTTATTTGACATAATCCATAGCAACTTCTTACTAGATATGTTTCCTGAGGCAAGGGAACAAAGCCAAAAAAATGTATTCAGACTTAAGATAAAAATCTTCCGCAGAGCAAAGCAAATAATCAGTAAAACTAAAAAAGCAATCTTTAGAACAGGAGAAGGTATCTGCAAATGACATATCTGATAGAGAATTAGTATCCAAAATATAAAGAGAATTTATCAAACTCAATACCCCCAAAATGAAATAATCCAGTTTAAAATGGGCAGGAGACATGACTAGACATTTTTCCAAAGAAGACAGACAGATGGCTAATGGACACATGAAAAGATGCTCAACATCACTCATTATCAGGGAAATACAAATCAAAAGTGCAATGATATATAACTTCACATTTGTCAGAATGGCTAAAATAACAAAACAGGAAACAATAGATGTCGCTTAGGATGTGAGAAAGGGGAACCCTCTTACCTTGTTGAAGGAAATGTAAACTGATGCAGCCACTGTGGAAAACAGTATGGAAGTTTGTCAAAAAGTTAAAAATACATACCCTATAATACAGCAATTGTACTACTAGGTTCTTACACTATTGGTGCACAAATACTGATTCAAAGGGATACATGCACCGTGACGGTTGCAGCAGCACTATCAACAAAAGTTAAATTATGGAAAGAGCCCGAACGCCCATCGACTGAAGAATGAATAAAGAAGATGTGGCATACATATATACAATGTAATATTACTCATCCATCAAAAAGAATGAAATCTTGCCACTTGCCACAATGTGGATGGAACTAGAGAGTATTATGTCAACTGAAATAAGCCAGTCAGAGAATAAATACCATATAATTTCACTCAAATGTTGAATAAAAAAACAAAGCAATGGCACATATTGGGGGATAAAGGAGGAAAACTAAGAAACAGACTCTTAACTCTAGAGAACAAATTGATGGTTACCAGAGAGGAAGTAGTTGGGGGGATGGGTAAAATAGGTAATGGGAACTAAGGAGTGCTTTGTTGTGATGAGTACCAGTGTTGTATGTATGTGTTGAATCACTAAATTCTGCACTTGAAATTAATATTACACTGCATGTTAACGAAGCAGAATTTAAGTAAGAATTTCAAAAGTAAAGAATGTATAAAACTCAACAACCAAAAAATAAATAATCCCACTAAAAAAAGGGCAGAAGCCCTGAAAAAACATTTTTCCAAAGGATACATCCAGATGGCCAGAAAACACATGAAAAGATGCTCAGCATCACTCATTGCCAGGGAAATGCAAATCAAAAGTATAATGAGATATCACCTTACACTGTCTGCAGGACCAAAATTATACACAAGAAACAATAAGTGTTAGTGAAGACTGAGACAAAGGAACCCTCTTGTACTGTGAGTGAGAATACAAACTGTTGCAGCCATTGTGGAAAAAATGGAGGTTTCTCAAAAGTTAAAATAAAATATCCTATAACCATTAATCTCCCTAATGGGTATTTACCTCAAAATTACAAAAACATTAATTCCTATATTTACAGAAGCATTATTTACAATAGCCAAATTTTGGAAGTAGCTCAAATGTCCATTGATAGATGAATGGATAAATAAGATGTGGTATTTATATACAACGGATTATTATATGACTATAAACAAGAAATCTTGCTGTTTGCAGTGACACAGATAGAGCTACAGAATAATGCTTAGTGAAATAATGCAGAGAAAGGGAAATATCGTATGATTTAACTCAAATGTGGAATTAATGAAACAAAACAAATGAGCAGAGGAAAGAAAGAGCCAGCCAGACAGAGATAAGCCAAGAAACAGACTCTAAATTATGGAGAACAAACTGATGGTTACTATAGGGGATGTGGGCAGGGGGTGCATGAAATAGTTGATGGGGATTAAGGAGCGCACTTCTGAGGAGTACTGCGTGATGTGTGGAATTGTTGAGTCACTATATTGTACACCTGAAACTGATATAACAGTGATTATTAACTATATTAGAAGCATTTTTTAAAAATTAGCTACTCCATGGAGATTTTTATGTTGATTGTTTTATTATCTATTCTAAAATTTCTGTTTTGTTCTTTTTTGTACTTTCCATTTATTTGCTGAGGTTTTCTCTTTTTACAATTTATTTCAAGATAATTTATAATTGCTTATTAAAGTATTATTATAATAGCTGCTTTAAAACCTATTTCAGGGGCACCTGGGTGGCTCATTTGGTTAAGCATCTGGCTCTTGATTTCAGGTCAGGTCATGATCTCATGGTTCATGAGTTAAAGCCCCACATCAGGCTCTGTGCACAGAGCCTGCTTGGGATTCTCTCTCTCTTCCTCTCTCTCTGCCCTGCTCTCACTCTCTCTCACTCTCTAAAAAGAAATAAACTTAAAAAATAAAAATCTGTTTCAAAATATTTCAATGTTTGATTTATCTCAGTTTTGGCATCTATTGTCTTCCATCATTCAAGTTGTGATTTCCCTTGATCTTTGTATGATTTGTTATTTTCATTGCATTCCTGTAATTTTTGATACTACAATAGACTCTATACTCTAACCTTTCTTTTTTATCAGAAAGTCTCCCTTTTGTGATGCAGCTGGACAGTCTGATGTGTGTACATATCAACTTTTAATGAGCTCTCCTGACACCCCCTTTGCAAGAGTGGAGTACTGACTCACACTGCCTCATTGCACATGTGTTAGATGGATTAAAGTTTAGCTCCTTGTCAGATCTGCCAATGCATTCATGGTGAGGTACTGACTCATACCATCTCACTCCCTCCAAGTGGATGTGAATTCTTATCTAAACAGTGTACCTCACTAACACCAGCGGTGT
This sequence comes from Mungos mungo, assembly GCA_004023785.1. NCBI lineage: Eukaryota > Metazoa > Chordata > Mammalia > Carnivora > Herpestidae > Mungos > Mungos mungo. The sequence continues at coordinate 57,400 of PISW01007603.1, read as the reverse complement.
AGGAAAAGTTGAGAGCCATCTAGTTCCATCATCTTCTCCTCATTCATTCTGATTAATGGTGGATAGGGATGTAATTTCAGCTCCTCATTGGCTTTCATTTAACACAAAGAGTGTGGGGAACCAGAGTGGTGACTAGCCCTGCCTTGCTCTGTATTATTCATAGTCTCATTACTGTTGTGTTGATATGAGGGCAGAGTGAGAAGAAGCTATAGAATAGAGGTCACTAAGACTATACCTTATATCACCAGATGATTGTGGAAGAAAAGCATATCTTTAAATCTCACTGACACTAACACCGACAAGGAAATCAGAATGCCACATCACTTGCTTCTGCTGAGTGGGGATGGAAGATCAGTTCTGTGCTCAGCACCACTTATATTAACTACTATCACTGGGAAGCACTGCCCTCTTAGGGAATCACTGCCTGCCTCTGCCAGATTGGTCATGGAAAATCATCTCTAGTTAGTCTTGCCAACACGACACTATCAGAGGAATTAGAATATAATCTGCTTCCATACAGCAGTGGATAGAAGATCAATTTCCTGCAGTGGATGGAAGATAAATTTCTTGCATTTGAGGCTGTTAACTAACCTTGTTTCCCACCACCCACCACACCCCCTTTTTCTTAGTCTGACATACTCTGTGATTCAGTCAGCAGCTTCTGGCCAGTTTTTCACATATTCTATGCACGTGCATCCCTATGTGCCTTTCCTTCAGCTATTTTCTGCTTAGACTGAAAAGGCCTCAATAGTCTATCACCTTCTGAATGTCTTCCTTTTGTTTTCTTACCCCTACAAATTGCCTTTCCCAATCTCCCCAGCCATAACAATTCACTATCTTCTTTGGGTCGCTGGTGCTTAATTCATAGTCATAGCATGGATTATAATCTGTTTTATACAATGGAATTAATATTTATGCCTATCTCCACCATCCATATAATTATAAATTATCACTATATCTCCTAAATTTATTTTCAATAATGTTTTATTTATCCATAATTTGGGCTTTCAGAAAATCACAGCATTTAAAAGACTGCTCTGAAACTGGCTATAAGGGAAAAAATCCTTCCACAGTCCCTTTTTTATTTACACTCATGTCCTGAGCAAGAGGGCTTGAGTATAAAATAGAGCAAAGGATTAGAGGTAGGGCATGAATGAGGTAGTTTTATAGAAAAACCTGGTAAAAAACAAGACTTTCTAGGGGATGACTAGTTAGGAGACCACAAATACTTATATAAGTTGGTTCATGTGTTAAGACATTTATTTTTATTTATTTTATTTAATCTTTACAGCTACCCTTTGAAGACTATGCTATTATCTACATAGCATATTATTCTCCTAATAGTTTTCAGAGTCCCTGGACACATTCACAGGATTAGTGGTCTGGGAGTTTTGAAGGGATACACAAAGCCACTGTGAGAGATTTGAGTCTCTAAGACTTTAGTCTGTAAAGGCTTGTGTAAGAGTATTTGTTTCATTTGGGAATATTTTTTTGGAATGGAGTAGGGCAGCTAAAACCACTTATTTATTTATTAACCAATATTGAGTACCTACTCTGTGTTAGACATGTGAGATGCAAGATAAAAGTTCTTTCTTGAATGGTTTTATAGTTATATATTATATCATTGTGTGGTAAGGTTCACTAAATCCATAATGTTAGGTAATGATTTAATATTACAATCATAGTTTTAGATAAGAAAAGATATTTGAAATTGTCTTCTCAGACTTCTCTGTGGTGTGAGGGAAAATTCCATTGAAGTATATAACCAAAGTCCCTGAGTGAACTGCTTGTCCTCCATTTGTTTGCCCTGTGGGTGGTCTTCTCTTCTCTGTGAACTGCTCTGTTAAGCAAAAAGAGCTTATCACATCCTGGTGTGGAGAATTACCTGGGACACATTATTTGTGAAACATAATGGCATGACAATTACACATGCCTTGTTTCTTTCAGTGTATGGGTTGTATACATGTCTGAATATGTACACACCATTATGTCATTCTACAGAGTTTAGAAGTACTTTTTAGTATATGTACTTTTTAGTATATGTAGTTTTCTTGTTTCTTTGGAATTACTTTCTTATAGTGTAGTATTGGAGAGTTATCCCATTTCCAAAATCTTTGGCCTGAGAAACATGGGGAGTTTGGGGATCTACAATATTCTGCCCAATGAGCTATTAAATGGTATGAGGGCTAGGTATTTCTGTCCCTACTCTGGAAGGTATAAAATGGGAGGCAGCCAGTATCATCATCTTGTATCTCTCTACCCTACTTTCCTACGTTTCCAAATAAATTAAGGGTCCTTATTTTACCTGTGACGATGTGAGGTATTCTCTTCTCACCCATGTAAGGTGGAGAAATGATCATGAGGGAGCTAGATTTCCTTGGTTTTAATTGCCATCTTGTAAAATAGGATATAGGGCTAATAGTTTTACAGACAGTCACATTTAATCCTCATAAGAGCCCTGTGACTTGAGGAAGATGAAATTATGGACACTTTGTCTTCTATATTTCAGATTTTCCATATGAGGATGCAGTTCTATAATCAGAAAAACAGCAAAACATACAACAAAAACTACTTTTATTTCTCTCTCTACAAAATTTGTTTCTTTCTCCACAATTTTGCCTCAATAGCCTGCTTTTTCAGACATTGTTCTTATGTCATATGTGGATTTCCATATCTTTAATATTCTTTGAAAATACCGTTTATACTAGTTCAATAAGCCCATATATTAAGGTAAACTAGCTTTATTATCTATTTTGTCATAGGTCATTTAGCATAAATAAAGAACCATCTGTACAAAAACACCATTATGGGACAATTTAAAATCACATTTCAGACCGCTTAATAAGCTTGGAAAAAAGTATATAAATGGAAAAAAGTAAGCTGTAAAGGTATGAAATCTCCAAATTTTGTAAAATATAAGCATGGACTTCTTAATGAGAAAGAAATAGGAACTAACATTTTGCTGTATGGCTAGATGGTAAGATTAAAGTTAGTTTTATCTTTTATGTCACTGAATTTCAGAAATTTTCCCCAATATCAATGCATTCTTTTACATTTAGAAAAAAAATCATTTAAAAAGATATTACTGGAGTGATCAGGTAGAAAATATAAAAGAGAGTTTGGATCAAGATGGTGGACACAGGACTTTTCCTCACTGCTCTCATATTCCTTAAACTGAAAGAAAATAATTTGTGTGTATTGAATAATTTTGTGTATATGTGTATTGAATATTATTTTGTAAAGGCTTTGTGAGGAATTCCTGTAAGATAGAAAGTAGATGGAATGGCTGTGGAGAAGGCTGATAGGCCACAGGCAGCCAGAAAGAACGAGCAAGGGAGCCGGAGAGTCTGGCTCTGGTTTGAAGGAAGAGGTCTGGGAGTGCGTGAGGAAATGAAAGAATGAGAGCCTCTAACAGAGTGGACTGAACGCGGGAGCTCGCACCGACCCGCCCTGTGGCTACAGGCCAAGCGGAAAAAGAAATGGCAGGGGGCGGGGCCGAGGCGCAGGCTGGCTCCAAAGGGTCGGATTCCTGAAACAGCAAAAACCCCAGCGCCAGAGTTAGGCCAAGCAAAGCAGCGCTAAGAAGCCGAGGCCGCGCGGATTTGTCAAAGACCCACGGCTGCCTTCGCCTTTGCTGCTGCAGTTAACTCTCTTATCTTTTACCTACCTTTCCCGTCGTCTCCTCAGTCACCGTTTCGCAGCTGCAATACCATCCGTAACAGCTAAGTGGTTAATTCTGGGATTTGGAGCTGGGAATCGGGGCGGGTGCGAGGCGTGGGCTGTACAAGTCAGCCCGCCATCTCCTGCGGCAACCGCCACTGCTGCAGACACTTCTCCCAGGCGGGAAAGGAGAACACTGTCAAAAGGCCCACTCTGTACTAGTGCCCAATCTTCAGATTTAGAGTGTTTCTGTCAAGACTTAGTGAAAGCCTTTCGATTGGGGAAGGGAGGACTGACTCAGAGATCACGAAAATAGATATCGTATTGGATAGTGTTGACTTTTGGTCCGCATTATCGAACGAGTGGTAGCTTTGCTTAAGCCTCCTTAAACCCTGAGCCATGACACCCCCAACAGTGCCTCCGATGGGTGTAGATGGTGTGTCCGCATACCTGATGAAAAAAAGGCACATCCACAGGAAGCAGCGACGCAAGCCCACTTTCCTCACGCGTAGGAACATCGTCGGCTGCCGCATTCAACACGGCTGGAAGGAAGGCAATGAGCCGGTGGAGCAGTGGAAGGGCACAGTGCTTGAGCAGGTTTCCGTGAAGCCCACCCTCTACATCATCAAATATGATGGCAAAGATAGTGTATATGGACTAGAACTGCACCGAGATAAGAGAGTGTTAGCGCTAGAAATCCTTCCTGAGAGAGTGCCAACTCCTCACATTGATTCGAGTCTGGCAGATTTCCTGATTGGCAAAGCGGTGTGGCATGTGTTTGAGGGTGAGCACGGTACGAAAGATGAATGGAAAGGCATGGTCCTGGCGCGAGCTCCCGTGATGGATACTTGGTTTTACATCACCTATGAGAAAGATCCTGTCCTTTATATGTACACGCTGCTGGATGACTACAAAGATGGTGACCTGCGCATCATTCCAGATTCCAACTATTATTTCCCTACAGCAGAACAGGAGCCTGGAGAAGTGGTCGACAGCCTCGTGGGCAAGCAAGTGGAACATGCTAAAGATGATGGGTCTAAGAGAACCGGCATTTTTATCCATCAAGTGGTGGCCAAGCCGTCTGTCTACTTCATTAAGTTTGATGATGATATTCACATTTATGTCTATGGCTTGGTGAAAACCCCCTAAATTCATTGTGCTCTTTGCAAAAGTCGTGGAACTATTAAATGTAAAATATGTCATGTTCTTGCAATTGTGATTTTTTGAGAACAGTTTTGGTGTCAGAGGTTCAGGAATTTATTATTACTTGTTATTTATTGTGTCTCCAAATATTACATTGACTAGTTCCACAGTTTCGTCCCAAGTTTACATTGGTACTTTTGATATTGCCTTGTTCTGTAACTGAAGACTTAAGTTGGGTACTATTAGGTAATTGAAAAGTATTCATGACCATTGGAACAATGAAAAACTAACAAAAAATTAATGGTTTAACTACGCACCAGGTCCTTTCCCCCATTTCCCTCATTTTATTATCTCCCCCTTTCTTCTTCCCAGGTAACAAATGTTAAGAACATGATGTATATCCTTCCACGTTTCCCCATCCACTTACAGGAAGTTTGTTGTAGTCTTTTCTGTAAAAATGAAAAGCTACATCATCTCTCTGTAATTGTTTTTCACATTTGGAATATTCATGGTATCTTTTCTAAACAATAGCTAAATATCTCTCTCTCTGTGTCCCCCTCTCTCATTCCCCTCCTCTGCACTCCCTGTTCCCCTCTGCTTTTTTTCTTGCTCCTTCCCTCTAGCAGTTGCATATACAGTACACTTATGTCCCAAAAAAGTATTCAACCATTCTGTTATTGATGGTCGCTTAATTTTTTTCCTTTCCTTTTTTTTTCACCATAGCACTGTTGCAATACGTACTGGTGCTTTTTTTTCTATTGCATAGGTTCCCAAAAATGGAATTTCTAGGTAAGGGATATATTTAATTTTAAGAGATGTTACAAAATTACTATAGAAAATGAAAGTGCTCATTTTTCAGTATTCTCTCTTGCAAAATTTGCAAATCTAGAAGGTGAAAAATTACATAGTATTTTTTTTTTACTGAAAAACTCAAGGAGGTGTTTTGATTTGTTGACTGTTTGGATGTTTTTCTTTTGTGATTTATCACTGCTTATCCTTTGCTCATTTACCTATTGAATTTTTGATATTTTTCTTATAAGTTTATAGGAATTCTTATTATATTCCTCTATAGTACATATTAAACATGTAGCCCATTTGTATTTTTTTCATTCTATCATTGATCTTGACTTTATTGATATCTTTTACTTTACAGTTGTTGATTTTTTAAAATTTCTAGATAGACTACTATCTCCTTTTCAACTTTTTGGTTTCCTGTCTTTTTCAGATGAATGCCCCCATCCCAACTCATACAAGAATTCGCCTACATTTTTTTTCTAAAATTTTATCAATTTTTAGGTTTAACTAAACCATCTGGAATTTATTTTGTATGTGGTATAACTGATACAGGTCCAACTATACATTTTGTTTACATTGGATTACTGATTATGCTATCATATTTATTAAATAAACTACTCATTTTTGAGTTTGTGAGCCAGTATCCTGTTGTTTAACACTAGTGGCTTGACCATAAATTTTGAACTCTGGCAAAACAAGTTACCTCTCATTAAGTTTTTTTTTCACCTTTTCTTTGTTCATATAACTTGTTCTAGACATTCATTCTTTCTATGAAAATTAAAAGCATTCTTTCAAAATTCTGATCTTAGAGTTGTGTTACATTTCTGAATTTTTATTTAGAATATTGTTTTATTTTATTTTAAAATAATTTTTTAATGTATTTATTTTTGAGAGAGAGAGAGAGAGAGAGAGAGTGCCTGAGCAGGGGAGGACCAGAGAGAGAAGGAGACACAGAATCTGAAGAAAAGTTCCAGACTCTGAGCTGTCAGCACAGAGCCTGATGTGGGTCTCGAACCCATGATCCTGAGATCACGACCTGAGCTGAAGTCAGATGCTTAACTGACTGAGTCACCCAGGCACCCTTAGATGATTATTTTAATAATATTAATCCTTAACACTCAAGAGTTTGGGTACGTCATTAAAATCTTTTGGTTTTGTATTTGTAATATTCTTCATATGGAAATATTATATATGATTAAATTTATTTCTAAGTATTTTTACAGATTTTTGTCACATCTTGACATTTTGGATTGGGTATTTTCTCCCTCTCATTTCTTACTTTTTATTTTGACAATATAGACAAACTACAGATAACTTCAAAAATTATAATTTACCTTATATTTAATCAGCTTATTAAATTCTCTAAATTACACTTTTTAAAAAATATAACATTTTCAACCTTCTTTGTAACAATCATTTCACCTGGAAATACAAATAATTTTATTTATTCAAAATAATGAATAATTGAATAATGATTATGACAGATATGCCTGTCTGGTGTAATTTTCATAGAATTGTATTTAATATTCCCTATTAATATGGCATTTATTGTTGGTTATTTGTAAAGAGTCATTAATCACTAAAATGTTTAAGGAGTTTCTTCTATTCCATTACTTTTATTCCTGTTTCATTTTAAGGGACTTACTAAAGAGTGGCTCCTGAAGTTTATGAAATGTCTTCCAACATCCGTTGATAAAATCAGATGATTTCTTCACTTTAATTTGTTGATGTAATGAATTAAAGGAGTCAGTATTTGATGTTGAACAAAATTTGTGTTTTTGAAATAAATCCTACTTGCTCATGTTGTAATAATCATTTGATACATTGCTGGATTTTACTTACCAAGTTTTCATTCAGAATTATTGCATTTACATTTCAAAGTGAAATTGCAGTTTTTTTTCTTTCTTGCCCTGTCTTTATCAAGTTTTGTTTTACAAACTGTGCCAGCTTTAAAAATAAGATTGTGAGACTTGTTTTGTGGTCTGAATAGTCTAAACAGCATTAGAATTATTTTTCTTTGTGTTTAAAGAGTTTTTATTCAAATTCCAATTGTTGTTTGAAAATTAAATAGTACTAAACTGTAAAACAATTTAATTATGGTGCCACTTTTGATGGTAGGTCCTTAATCAGCCTACTTATCTCTTCAATGGTAATTGGCTTATTTAAACTTGCATTTAAAAAGGAATGTACGGTTTCTTTAAAATACAAAATTTAAAGTTTTCTCTATTATTAATCTTCTTGATTGCATTATTCAGATGCCTTATGCCCTTGCATGTTGTATTACATATGCATATTTCCTAAATATGTTCAATTTTGAAAACATTGTAATAAATCAGCTATACTGGTGTTTTAAATTTTCTGTATTTTATTTATTTTGAAAAATTAAAACCTAATATGGAGATTGTGTAAAATATAACATTTGTTTACTGTTGCCCATATTTAACAATTAAAATATCAACATTTTGTTATACTTGCTTTAGTTATAGATTTATATTTTTTAAAAGTCAGAACATTACATATAATAAATCCCTTTCCCAGAAAATTTCCTCACTCTGCTAAGGCAAACACTAACATGAATTCGGTGTGATCTTGTCTGCCTTATATATTTACTTCAAATATAACCAATCAAAATAGATAATAGTATTGGTTTTTGTGCTTTTATAAATTTTAATATAAATGGGAAACATTAAATCATGGGAATTTATTTTTATTTTATTGTAGAAAAATTTTTTTTCTAATTGGAAGATGGATTGCAACAAGAAAAACAACTAATAACACCAACCTGAGAATACTAGTTACTGCTCTAGATACTTTTACCAATTTTGACATTCAGGAATGCTTGGCCCTAGCCACAAGACTGACTATTGACTAAGACAGACAAAATTTAAGTTCTCATGAAGACTGTATTTGGCTGTAGATATCTGCCTCAGCTACCTACCACCACCCCTGAATTCAAGACCAGAATGAGACCTTACACTTTCCCATGATACTATTGTGGGGTTACCCCATATTCTGACACTCAGAAGAAAGTTGGCCTTAATCTTGGCACTGTTTTAAGGCTTTGGGACATAACAATGAATAAAACAAAAACTTTTTCTTAATACATGGTCGTCTTTTACCCTGTAAGTAGCCTTCAGTACAATAGCAAAAGTATAAGGTGGGTACCAAGCAATTAAAAGTACAATAAATGTGTAAACTTTTTAATGATAACTGAAAAGTTAGAGGGATGTCTTTGTTAGGTTAAAAAACAATACAAATGTATATGCTTTTTAGACATGAATGAATAATGCTTCCTAGTCCTTCCTTTCCTGCTAGGCCTCAAGTCCTGAACCAAGCATTATATTGTTTCATGACCCAGGCTAAGCCCTGGCCTAGGACCCAAGAATAGAACAGGGAAAAATCTAGACAAAAATCTCTGCTGCTTTATAACATATATCCTAGTGGGGGAAGGAAAAGAGTCCCCACCAAGTTTAGGCCATGTATTATTTTACAGTGACTTGGGGATATCCCACAACTTGTTAATCAGAGGAAGGATTCAGCATATTTCTAACTTTGTTTTAGAGGTTGAGTATACAGCAGTGAGCAAAATATAAAAGTACGTCTTAATGAAAGGAAGACAGAAAAAAAATCAATATACTGTGTTCACCTACTATGCTTTTACCTCCTAATTTTCTGTGTTCCTAGACTAGAATCAAGTTTTAAATTATTCCATGGTAATATTATTGTCTCACACCTGCTTGCTTTGAGTCAGAGGGAGGTTCTGCCTTGACCAGGCAGTGAATATAACTGTCAAAGTCTCTATTATCTTGCAACTTATATTCTGTTCGGTAGAAACAGTCACCCCTGTTCCTTTGGCCACCAGTCTAGAATCAGGCCTTACATTGTTCTATGGTGATATTGGAAATCTCTCATATTTTGGTGCTAAATCAGGGGCAAGACTGGAAATGATTACAATACTGTTTTGAGAAGGGGAAATAAGCAGGAACAAAGTCCTTGCTCCCATACGTCTTACAGTTTATACCATGCTGGGTGGACCCAAATTCTTATTTCTTTCTTCCTAACACACTTTATACATATATCAGGCCATATGATTCTTTGGAAAAAAAAAAGCAAAGTAGGGTAAGTAGAATTTTGGACATCTTATTAGGTGAATAGAGATGTTCTCTCAGAACAGATGACATTTGAGTAAACACCTGAATAAAGAGAGAGTAAAAAACATGGTGTTAATGTCTTGAGACAAAATGTGCCTGGAGGTAGCACCCTCGTGTGTCCAGATGGGAAGTGAAAAAGAAGGAGGATGGAAGGAAATGATATCAGAGAGGTTGTCAGGGGCCAGATCCACGTACAAACTTTTGGACCAAGGGACTTGGATTTCAATCTGATGGAGATGGAAAGTCACCAGTTTTAAGCAAAAATGTGACAGTTGTCTTTATATCATTCATTGAATAATATGATTTGAAATACTTCCATTATCTAATAAGATCTTATTTCGACTTGGGTCTTTTGTCTTCTCAAAATCTCTAGAAAACACATCACCTCCAATATATATAAGGCCTCACTCTGTCAGCTTGCTCTGGTTCATGACTTTTTTCAGACAAAGAGGATAAAGAGAGATGATGTCAAAGTGAGTACTCATTTTTCCATAGCTCCAGATTTTCAGAACTCTTGAATGATGTCATGAAAATGTCAGCGACTGGGATAAAGGATCATAGCTGGGAAGTTATAGCAACAATTCAGACACGAACTTGTGAGCTAATAATTTTAGAAATTAATATTAAGAGGCATTGTGAAGATAATTAATATTGTGGCTGATTAACTCTGTAAGAAAAGTTGTCCAGTATTATGAGTCATCCTTAGAGATCAGAGAGTTAATGTGTGGGAATGAGGAAGTTTTGAGAGAGTTATTTTAAAGGGAAATAATACAAATATGAGCTATAGTAAATATAGTTGTAAAGCTATCTTTTTTCCCTTTATTTTAGTCTGTACTATAACAAGCTTGAAAAAAGTGAATGAGATACAAAAGGTCTACATTGTCTGTTGTTTGGACAAAATCTCTTTTATAAAGAAAAAAGTTATCACTAAATTGGCTGATTATTTTACAGAACTAATTAATTCTAAGTATGTTTTTGGATTTACCCATGACTACCTAAGCTATATTCAGGGTTTTCGAAGATGAAAAAAATCAATGTTTTCATTTCCTCACATTAATTTCCACATCTATCCTTAATTTCCTCCTTAAGGATATATATCATAAAGGATATAAACTTGTTTTTAGGGCATCTTCTAAATAATCCCAAAAGAAAGCTACATAAGAATTTTTCATATATCAGGCTTTCTTATCTTGTTACTTTAATTCATACTTGTTTGGATAAAATTATCATTCATTTATTTGTAGGATGGAACAAAATATGCAAGACATTTTTCTAGAGGCTGAAATACCAAGATGAGTAACAAACAATCTTTTACACTTTATGTAGTGTTCAGACCAATGACAAAGATATAGGTGGGTATAAAACTCTATAAAAATGTGAAAATACTGTGATGAGTATCATTAAATGGTGAGAAGGGTGCATTTGTATTATATGAATTCAGATGGGAGAAGTACAGAGAGACGGAAACAGAGATGGAGACAGAAAGACATCATTCCATTAAAGTTGACTTCATTATTGAAAGCAATTTTAGTATTCAGGATTCTCCAGAAGAATAAGACCTATAGGATTTATTCATTCATTCATTTATTCATTCATTCATTGTGGGAATTGCCTCATGCAACTATGGAAGAATCCAAGAAGTCCCATGGTTCCTTTCTTGGTTAGAGGCGGTCCAGATCCTTCACTTACCCTTCATCTTAGAAGGGATATCTTGACATGTTTCATACCACTGGACTCTTAGCAATGTCATGAAGGTAGAAGTCCTCTGAATTTTAGTTTATTTATTTCTCGCCTTGTGACTTGCAAATGCCTTACCAATAAGTCCAGAGCAGTTGCTACCTCTATCACTATCAGTGCAACATTTTGTGGAAGGAAGGTAAGTAATGTCCTTATGGGAAAAAATGACATAGGACTGGAGAGTTGATATATTCCTGAGGTAGGATAATAAAGGTGTATCGCTGGCCTTGCCAGCTGAAAGCAAAGTACATCTGGTGGGCCTTATGGACAAAGATGGAGGAGAAGGCATTCACAAAATGAATAGCTGCATACCAGATATGAGGGAATTTGTTAATTTGACCAAGCAGTAAAATCACAACCTGGTACACAGGGTTCAATTGGAATCACCACTTGTTTAAGATATTGCTAATTCACTGACGTTTTAAAGATACATCTGTCTTCTTCACTGGCCAAATGAGAGAGTTGAATGGGGATCTTTCAAGTCTACCCACCTGTGGGAAACAGTATAAAGGTTCCTCAAAAAGTAAAAGTAGAAATCACAAATGATATAGTAATTCCACTACTGGGTATTTACTTAAAGAAAATGAAAACACCAATTCAAACATATATATGCACTTCTCTGTTTATTGCAGCATTGTTTACAATAGCCAAGATATGAAAGCAACCTGTGTCCATTGAAAGATGAATGGATGAAGAAGATATCCACTCACAATGGAACACTGCTCATCCATAAAACAAATTAATAATAATAATAATATATTAAGTTTGCAAAACTCAGGCCATAATCTCTCACAGTGTATGGGATTGACTTAATTTAATTACAATATGTCTTGTTGTGGACTTGCTTTTTTTTGATGGGAGGTTTCTCTGTGCTTCCTGGATCTGGATATCCATTTCCTTCCCCAGATTAGGGATATTATATAATATATAATAACTTAACCAAGCAAGTGAAAGATCTCTACACTAAAAACCACAAGACATTGAGGAAAGAAATAAAAAAAAGGACACCTTCCATAATGGAAAGATATCCCATGTTCATGGGTCCAAGGAATGAATATTGTTATAATGTCATTGCTAACAAAAACCATCTGTAGATTCAATGCAACCCCTATCAAAATTTTGATGGTGTTAGGCTTTGCCATATAAATAACACTCTAAAAATTTATATGGAACTACCAAAGACCCTGAAGAGCCAAACAATTCTGATAATGTAAAGAGTGGGAGACATTACACATTCTAATTTCAAGCTATGCTATAAAGGTGTTTAAATCAAAACATTATGGTACTGGCTTAAAAACAGGCACATAGATCAAAGAAGCAGACTTGAGAGGCCAGAGGTAAACCTAAGAATATTCGTTCAATTAGTATTTGACAAGGGGGCCAAGAATACTCCATGAAGAAAAAATACTTTTTCCAATAAACCGTGCTGGAAAAATGGTATATTCCTGTGTAAAATAATGAAACTAGACCCTCTTTTACACCACCCACACAATTTAACACAAAATGGATTAAAGACTCAAATGAAAAACCTAAAGCCATGAGTATCTTAGAAGCATAAGCAACAGAATCAAAATTAAACAAGTAGGACTACCTCAAACTAAAATCCTTCTGCCCAGCAATAGAAACAATCAAAAAAGTGAAGGGACAACCTACAAAATGGGAAAAGTATTGTTCACAAAGCATATACCTGATAAAGAGCTAATATCCAAATACATAAAGAACTCATACAACTCATTATCAAAAAGGTGAATAACCCAATTTAAAAATGGGCAAAAGACTTGAATAGATGTTTATCCAAAGAAGATATATAAATGGCCAAGAAGCACATGGAAAGATGCTCAACATGGCAATCAAAACCACAATGAGACATCACCTCCTACCTGTTAAAATGTCCATCATCAAACAGAAAAGATATAAGATATAACAAATGGTGACATGGATATGGAGAAAAGGGAACCTTTGTGCACTGTTGGTGGGTTTGTTAACTGTAACAGCCACTATGGAAACCAACAGAAGATCTGCAAGAAATAAGAAATAGAATTACCATATTGTACAACTATTCTACTTTTGAAAATACATCAAAAGGAAACAAAAACGCTCACTCAAAATGGTATATGGGTTTTTGTGTTTAAATAGGATTATTTATAATAGTCAAAGTATGGAAACAGCCTAGGTGACCATCAATGGATGAATGGATAAAGAATTTGTGATACCAAACACACACACACACACACACACACACACACACACACGCACGCACGCATGCACACACGCACACATACACACATACACAGATTATGGGCTCCTGAAAAATGAAATAAAGCAGCCATTCCCTCAAATTTGGAATCTACATACAGAAGTCCAGAGCAGAAACATTCATAGAAAAATTAGAGAGTTTCCCAGTATGTAATAGAATAGAAACCAAACTAATGGATGAAGTTTTTTGCATGTCAAAGCAAGTCCATAAAGACTGAGACAGGTAGCTGTTTCTTCAAATATGCAATAATGAATACAACGAAAAAGGAAACATGACACAATAAAAAGAACAAAATAAACCTCCAGCAGCCAACCTTAAATAATTACTTGACAAAAAAACAAAACATGAAATATGTGTCCTAAAGAAGTTCAGTAGGGTTTAAGAGAACACAGATAGACAATTAAATGAAACCATGAAGAGAATACATGAACAAAATGAGAATATAAACTAAGACATAAAGTATGACAAAGAACAACATAAATTCTAGAGCTGAAGAATATAAAACAATGAATTGAAAAATCAATAAGGAAACTTCAACAGCTGACTTAATCTGGGGGGTGGCAGAATCAGCAAATTCGAAGACAGTTCATTTAAAATTATCCACTCAGAGAAGCAAAAAAAAGTGAGAATCAAAAAGAGCAAGTGATGGGGTGCCTGGGTGGCTCAGTCAGTTAAGCATCCGACTTCAGCTCAGGACATGATCTCACGGTTCATGGGTTCCAGCCCCGCATCGGGCTCTGTGCTGACAGCTAGCCAGAGCCTGGAGCCTGTCTTCAGATTCTGTGTCTCCCTCTCTCTCTCTGACCCTCTCCTGCTCTCTCTCTCTCTCTCTCTCTCTCTCTCTCTCTCTCTCTCTCTCTCTCTGTTTCTCTCAAGAATAAATTAAAAACATTAATATATTTTTTAAAAAGAGCAAGTGAAATCTACGTGACTAGTGGGACACCATCAGAGGAAACAATACACACACTACAGAGATCCCATATGGGAAGAGTGAGTCAGAAATCTTCTATAAGGAACTAATGACTAAAATCTTCCCAAATTAGTGGCGATAAAGAGTATTCAGGCTCAAGAAGCCCAAAAGACCTCCAATAGGATGAACTTAAAAGCTACAAAGAGATATATAATAATTAAATTGTTAAAAGTCCAAGTTAAGGATAATTTTGAAAGCATCAAGAGAAATGTGATCCATCACATTTTACAAGGGAGCCTCATAAAAATTTTACAAGGGAGCCTCATAAAAATTTTGGTGGGTTTCTCAGCAGAGACCTTGTAAGCCAGAAGGTGTGTTATGATATAATCAAGGAGCTGAAAGAAAATAAGCTGCCAACCAACAATAGTATAACTGAAAAAACTACCCTTCATTAATGAAGGAGAGACTGATATTTTCCCAGACACACAAAAACAGAGGGAATTAGTCACTACTAGACCTGCTTTACAAGAAATGCTTAAGGGAGTTTAAGTTGAAATAAAGGATGTTGCACAGCAACATGAAAACTTGTGAAAGTATAAAACTCATCAGTATAAGTAAATATATAGCCATATTCAGAAAACTGTAAAACTTGAGTGGTAGTTTGTTAATCACAGATTGTCCTACTAAAACTTACAATACAAAAGTATTAGTAATAAAAATAACTACAAAATTTTGTTAAAAGGGAACCGTGTAGAAACATGCAAGTTGTGGTCTCTATTACATAAAGTTTAGGGGGGATAAAAGTGCAGAGTGTGTGTATGCGACTGAGGTTAATATGCTTTTAGCTTAAAATAGACTCTTATAACTGTCAGACATATTATTATATAAGTCTCTTGGTAACACAAAAGAAAGTAAGTATAGAATACACATGAAAGAAAAAGGCAAACAAATCAAAGTATATCAGTACAAAGAAGATAAACAAATCACAAAGGAACATAGCAAGAGAGGAAAAGAGGGGCAAGAGAACTACCAGCTTGACAGAAAACAACTAACAAAATGACAATACGAAGCTCTTACCTATAAATCCTTACTTTAATCCTAAAATATCAAATGCCTGAACAAATACATAGATCGTGGAACAGATAAAAATAATAAAAGAAACAAAAAACTCCACAAGACCCAACCATATGTTGCCTACAAGAGACCCGTTTTAGATTTACGAACACACAGAAGCTGAAAGGATAGAGATAGTAAAAGATAGTCCATGCAAATGACACACAAAAGAGACCAGGGATGTTTAAACGTACATCAAAAAAATTAGTCTTTAAGCAAAGAATTATGACAAGAGACCCAAAACGATCACTGTATAATGAAAAATGTAATAATTTATCAGGAAAACATAATAATTAAAAAATATATATGTACACATGTATTTTATTTCAGAGTGCCTAAATATACAAGGCAAACATTGACAGATCTGAAAGCAGAAATAGACAGCAGTAGAATAATACCAGCATATTTCAATTTCTCACTTTCAACAATGGATAGAATAGCCTGCAAGAAAATAAATTCAGAAAGGACAAAAGCACCTAAGAAACACAAAGACTATTCCACAACAGCAGCAGAACATACACTTTTCCCAAACACACATGGAACATTTTACAAAACACATCATGTGTTAAGTCACATAGCAAGTCTTAACAAATTTAAAGAGTAAAATCATACCAAGTACGTTCTGTGACCACAGAAGAATGAAACTAGAAATCAATAATGGGAGGAATAGTGGGAAATTCACAAATGTCTGGAAAGTAAGCCATACACTCCTGTACAACCAATAAGTACAAAAAAGAAATCAAAAGGGAAATCAGAAAAAAAAATTACTGAAGTAAACAAATAAAAACACAACATATGAAAACTCTCGAAATGTTGAAAAAAAAATGTACTTGCCATTTGCAATCACATGGGTGGAGCTAGAGAGTATAATACCAAGTGAAACAAATCAGCCAGAGAAAGAAAATACTATACGGTTTCACTCATATTTAAGAAACAAATCAACACATCCCCAAAGGCAAGGGAAATGAAAGCAAAAATGAACTATTGGGACCTCATCAAGATACAAAGCTTCTGCAATACAAAGGAAACAATCAAGAAAACTAATAGGCAACCAACGGAATAGGAAAAGATAGTTGCAAATGACATATCAGATAAAGGGCTAGTATCCAAAATCTACAAGGAACTCACCAAACTCCACACCCAAAAAACAAATAACCCAGTGAAGAAATGGGCAGAAGACATAAACAGACACTTCTCCAAAGAGGACATCCAGATGGCCTACAGGCACATGAAACGATGCTCAACATCACTGTTCATCAGGGAAATACAAATCAAAACCACACTGAGATACCACCTCACGCTGGTCAAAGTGGCTAAAATGAACAAATCAAGAGACTACAGATGCTGGCGAGGGTGTGGAGAGACGGGCACCCTCCTACACTGTTGGTGGGAATGTAAACTGGTGCAGCAGCTCTGGAAAACAGTGTGGAGGTTCCTCAAAAAACTATCCATAGAACTCCCCTATGACCCAGCAATAGCACTGCTAGGGATTTACCCAAGGGATACAGAAGTGCTGATGCATAGGGGCACATGTACCCCGATGTTCATAGCAGCACTTTCAACAGTAGCCACATCATGGAAAGAGCCTAAATGTCTATCACCTGATGAATGGATCAAGAAGAGGTGGTATATGTATTGTGTGTGTGTGTATATATATATATATATATATATATATATATATATATATATACATACATATATATACACAATGTATATGTATTGTGTGTGTGTGTGTGTGTATATATATACATATATATACACAATGGAGTATTACATGGCAATGAGAAAGAATGAAATATGTCCATTTGTAGCAACGTGGATGGACCTCGAGGGTGTCATGCTAAGTGAAATAAGTCAGGCAGAGAAGGACAGATACCATATGCTTGCATTGATATTTCTAACAGGAGAACAGGAGAAACCTAATGGACGACCATGGTGAAGGGAAAAAGGAAAGAGAGTTGGGGAGAGAGAAGGAAGCAAATCTGGGAGACTATTGAATACTGAAAATGAACCAAGTGTTGAAGGGGGAGGGTGTGGGGGAAAAGAGGTGGTGGTAATGGAGGAGGGCACTAGTGGGGAAGAGCACTGGGTGTTATATGGAAACCAAATTGACAATAAACCATTTTTTTAAAAAAAAGAAACTAATTACTCTTAACTATGTAGAACAAAACTGATAGCTACGAAAAGGTTAGTGGGTGAGGAGATGGATGAGACAGGTGATGGGAATTAAGGAGTGCACTTGTTGTGATGAGCACTGTGTGATGTATGGAATTGTTGAATCATCATATTGTAAACCTGAAATTAATGTAACACCGTATGTTACTTCTATTGGAGTCAAAATAAAACACAATAAAAAGGTAAAATGAAACCAAAGACATTATAAGTAGGAAGTTTATAGCAGAAAAAAAGTCTACATTTAAAAGTAAGAGAAATATCAAATAAGCAACCTGAACTTACACCTCAGTGGAACTAGAAAAAGAAGAACAAATTAAGCCCTAATGTATAAGAAGAAAGGCAGTGATAAACATTAGAGCCAAGGGGTGCCTGGGTGAGTCAGTCGTTTAAGTGTCCAACTTCAGCTCAGGTCATGGTCTCGTGGTTCATGGGTTTGAGCCTTGCATCAAGCTCTAGGCTGACAGCTCAGAGCCTGAAGCCTGCTTTGGATTCTGTGTCTCCCTCTCTCTCTGCCCCTTCCTCACACTCTCTCTCTCTCTCTCTCTCTCTCTCTCTCTCTCTCTCTCTTTCTCTCTCTCTCTCTCAAATGAATAAATATTTTAAAAAATTAAAAAAATATTAGAGCAGAAACAAAGTGGAGAGTAGAAAAGAAAAAGAAAAAAAGTCAATGAAACTAAGTTTTCATCTTTTGAGGAGATCAAGAAAATTGACACATCCTTAGCTAGACTGACAACAACAACAACAACAAAAAAACAGCAATGACAACAACAACAACAAAACAAGAAGACTTATTTTATTATAAGAATGAAAGAAGAGACATTACAACTGATGCCACAGAGGTATAAAAGATTTAAAAAGACTACTGTACTATGAACAATGAAAGGGCAACAAATTGGATGACCTAGAAGAAACGGATAAATTCCTTAAAATATACAACTTACCAAGACTGAATTATGAAGAAACCTCATATCTGAACAGAATTATAAAAAAGCAAGGACTAGCAGACTTCAGGTTGAGCCAGAAGAAAAAAACTGACTTCACAATCCCCCTACTCAATCAATTCCTGCCAGGAAGCCACCCGCCTGCAAGAGATTTTAACTGTGGTGGCAATATTGAGTGTGTGAGCAAGGACTTAGAAACCAGGCAGACCATAAAAAAACAGAAACAATTAGACCCGCTGAAGGCACAAGGAGATTGGACTCAAGGAAGTGTCTGGTAATGTATGGTCTGAGGGGGCTTGGGGCACCACCATTCTTCTCCCTGCATTCACTAAGGCGGAGCCTCAGAGAGCAACCCCTGAGACTTAACCTACCTACACCAAGCTACTTCCATCCACACTGGAGACCTGCTGTGCTTTTGCTTATTACTTTTAATTGTCATTTAGCTTAATATTTTTACTTTTTAATTTTCCCCCAGTTTTCTCTTTTCCTATTTCCTTCTTTTCTCCCTTTCCCCCTGGAGTCTGGGAAAGAACAACATTTAGGCACTGCTGTGCTTAGATCAACTCTTACCACCCAGATAGTTTTTCCTTTATTCCATCCTTATCTCCCCCATCCACAGGTTTTAAGCTCTCAGACTATCCTTTATCTCTGGCTGTCGATGACCCACCCCCTCTTCAATGCCTACTTCTTTTTTTTTCTCTTTTTTATCCCCTCTCTTTTCTTTCCTGTTCCATTTTTTATTTCCCCTTTTGGTTTGCTTCTTTACTTGTTCTGTCAGTACATTTATGTGCTTCTGTTCTCTGTGTGTTTGTCTGTGTTCCTTTTCAGGGCTACCTCAAGAAACAAGCCAAAGCACACATAGTGGAAAGTCCCAAATATCACTGAGTAGGGAAATAAATTAAGCAGAGGCGTTACAAGAGAAACCAAGAGACACCTCCTGAAACGACAGACCCTAGACAGTCAAAGAGCCTCCTTCAACAGAGAAAAACTAATAGGCACACAGTGCAGAATGAGCTTTTAAAACGGACGAGACAGAAAGCAAGCCAAAATGAGGAAACGAAAGAACTCTCCTCTAAAGAAACTCCAGGAAGAAGTCACAGCTACAGAACTGCTCAAAACACACATAAACAACTTAACTGAACAAAAATTTAGAACAATTGTCATAAAATAAATCACTGGGCTTGAGAAACCGATCAGAAAAGCTATTGATACACAGACTAAGGGCCTTCAAAATAGTAGTGATGAGATAAAAAAGGCTAAAATGAGGTAAGTAATAAAATAGAGGCTACCACTGCACGGATTGAAGAAGCAGAGAGGAGAATAAGTGAATTAGAAGACACAGTTTCACAAAAGAGGAAGCCATGAAAAAGAGAGAAATTGATACAGGAGCATGAAAGGAAAATCAGACACCTGAGTGATACAATCAAATGGAACAATGTCCAGATCATAGGAGTTCCTGAAGAGGAAGATAAAGACAGAGGTCCTGAAGGGGTGCTGGACCAAATTATACATGAAAATTCTCCCAATCTGGGGAAAGAGAAAGACATTGGTATTCAAGAGACATACCAAACTCCCCTAAGATGTAATGTACACTGACCTTCAGCATGACATATCATAGTGAAACTGGCAAAATATAAAGATAAAGAGAGAATTCTGAAAGCAGGAAAGGATAAAATGTCCTTAACATACAAAGGGAAACCTATCAGAGTGGTTATAGGCTTATCTACTGAAACCTGGCAGGCCAGAAAGGAATGGCAGGAAAACTTCAATGTTACATACTGAAAAAAAAAAAAGTATGCAGCCAAGAATCGTTTATCCAGCAAGCCTGTCATTCAGAATAGAAGGAGACATAAAAGTTTTCCCAAATAATCAAAAATTGAGAGAATTCATCACCACCAAAGAAGCCCTACAAGAAATCCTAAGAGGGACGCTATGAGGGAAATGTAGCAAGGAATAGAAGGTACCAGAGACATCACTAAAAGCATGCACTCTACAGGGAACACAATGAATCACATTTTTCAATAATAACACTGAATGTCAATGGACTGAATGCTCCAGTCAAAGGACACAGGGTAGCAGAATGGATCAAAACCCAAAACCCATCTATTTGTTGTCTACAAGAGACTCACCTTAGACCTGAAGACACCTTCAGATTGAAAGTAAGGGGATGGAAAAATATCTTCCATGCAATGGGACACCAAAAGAAAGCTGGAGTAGCCATACTTATAGCAGACAAACTGGACTTTGAAGTAAAGGCAGTAACAAGAGATGAAGACGGACACTATATAATAATTACAGGGTTTCTCCGTCAGGAAGAGCTACCAAATATAAACATCTATGCACCAAATTCGGGAACTCCCAAATACATAAAAAACAACTAATCACAAACAGAAAAATCTTATTGATAAGAATGTGCTAATTGCAGGGGACTTTAATACCCCACTTAGAACAATGGATAGGTCAACCAGAAAAAAATCACTAAAGAAACAATGGACCTGAATGACACACTGGAGCAGATGGAATTAATAGATATATTTAGGACTCCACATCCTGAAGCTAGGGAATTCACTTTCTTCTCGAGTGCATATGGCACATTTTCCAAGATTAATCACATACTGGGTCATAAAACAGCCCTCCATAAATATAAAAGAATTGAGATCATACCATGAACACTTTAAGATCACAATGCTATGAAACTTGAAATCAACCACAGGAAGAAGTCTGGAAAACCTCCAAAAATGTGGAGGTTAAAAACTACCCTCGTGAAGAATGACTGGGCGAACAAGGCAATTAGAGAAGAAATTAAAAAAACATGGAAACAAATGAAAATGAGAATACAACAATCCAAACTGTCTGGGACACAGCAAAGGCAGTCCTTAGAGGACAGTTCATTGCAATCCAGGACTACTTCAACAAACTAGAAAAAAAACAAACTCAAAACCTAACAGAACACCTAAGGAAACTAGAAAGGGAGCAGCAAGAGCACCCCAAACCCAGCAAAAGAAGAGAAATAATAAAGATCAGGGCAGAATTAAACAAGATAGAATCCACAAAAACATTTGAACAGATCAATGAAACCAAGTGGTGCTTTTTGAAAAATTAAACAAAATTGATAATCCTCTAGCTAGGCTCCTCAGAAAGAAAAGAGAGAACACTCAAATAGACAAAATCATGAAGGAAAATGGATCTATTACAAGAGATCCCTCGGAAATACAAGCAATCATCAGAGATTACTATGAAAAATTATATGTCATCAAACTGGACAATCTAGAAGAATTGGACAAATTCTTAAATGCACATGCACTACTAAAATTCAAACGGGAAGAGATAGAAAATCTGAACAGGCCCATAACCAGTGAAGAAATCGAATCAGATATCAAAAATCTCCCAACGAATAAAAACACAGGGCCAGATGGCTTCCAAGAGGAATTCTACCAGACCTTTAAAGCAGAGTTAACACTGATCCTTCTCAAGTTATTCCAAAAAATAGAAATGGAAGGAAGACTTTCAGACTCATTCCACGAAGCACATATCACTTTGATTCTTGAGAAATCAAGAAACAGATCCCATTCACAATTGCACGAAAAACCATAAATCACCTAGGAATAAACCTAACCAAAGATGTAAATGACCTGTATCCTGAAAACTATAGAAAACTTATGAAGGAAATTGAAGAAGACACAAAGAAATGGAAAACCATTCCATTCTCATAGGTCGGAAGAATAAACAATGGTAAAATATCATGATTACCCAAAGCAATTTACACATTCAATGCAATCCCCATCAAAGTTGCACCAGCATTCTTCAAAGCTAGAACAAACTATCTTAAAATTCGTATGGAACTGCAACAAAACCTGAATACCCAAAGTAATATTGAAGAAGAAAACCAAAATGGGAGGCATCACAATCCCAGACTTTAGCCTCTACTACAAAGCTGTCATCATCAAGACAGTATGGCATTGGCACAAAAACAGACACATGGACCAATGGAATAGAATACAGAGCCCAGAACTGGACCTACAAGTGTATGTCCAATTAATCTGTGACGAAACAGGAAAGAGTATCCAACGGAAAAAAGACAGCCTCTTCAAACATGAAGAAGAATGAAAATAGACCACTTTCTTACTCCATTCACGAAAATAAGCTCAAAATTTATAAAGGACCTGAATTTGAGACAGGAAACCATTAAAACCCTAGAGAAGAAAGCAGGAAATAGCCTTCTTGAACTCAATTACAGCAATTTCCTTCTCGACACACACCCAGAGGCAAGAAAATCAAGAACAAAAATGAATACTGGGACCTCCTCAAGATTAAAAGATTCTGCAATGCAAAGGCGACAATCAAAAAAACTAACAGGCAACCGACAGAATGGGAAAAGATAGTTGCAAATGGCATATCAGATAAAGGGCTACTATCCAAAATCTACAAGGAACTCACTAAACTCCATACCCAAAAAACGAATAATCCAGTGAAGTAATGTGCAGAAGACCTGAACAGACACTTCTCCAAAGTGGACATCCAGATGGCCAACAGGCACATGAAACGATGCTCAGCGTCACTCATCATCAGGGAAATACAAATCGAAACCACACTGAGATACCACCTCACACTGGTTAGGGTCGCTAAAATGAACAAATCAAGAGACTATAGATGCTGGCGAGGATGTGGAGAAACGGGCACTCTCCTCCACTGTTGTTGAGAATGTAAACTGGTGCAGCCTCTGTGGAAAACAGTATAGAGGTTCCTCAAAAACCTATCAATAGAACTCCCCTATGACCCAGCAAAAGCACTTCTTGGGATTTACCTAAAGGGCGCAGAAATGTTGATGCATAGGAGCACATGTGCCCCAATGTTCATAGCAGCACTTTCTACAATAGCCACATCATGGAAAGAGCCTAAATGTCCATCACCTGATGAACGGATCAAGAAGAGGTGGTATATATATACAATGGAGTACTACATGGCAATGAGGAAAGATGAAATATGTCCATTTGTAGCATAGTGGATGGACCTCGAGGGTGTCATGCTAAGCGAAATGAGTCAGGTGGAGAAGTACTGATACCATATGTTTGCACTCATAGGTCTAACAGGACAAACCTAACAGAGGATCATAGGGAGGGAAAGGGGGAAAGAGGGTTGGGGAGAGCAAGGTACCCAAATCATGAGAGACTATTGAATACTGAAAAAGACCCGAGGACTGAAGGGACAACAGGAGGGGGGAAAGGGGGTGATGGTAATGGAGAGGGGCACCTGTGGGGAGAGGGACTGTGTGTTATATGGAAACCAATTTGACAATAAACTATTATAAATTGAAAATAATAATAATAAAATAAATAAATTCAGAAAAAAGAAACAAACATAAAATCCAATAATCAACCTAACTTTACACCTAAAAGAACTAAAAAAGGAACAGGAAACAAAGCCCAAAAACAGCAGAAGGAAGGAAATAATAAAGATTAGAGAAAAAAAAAGAAAGAAAAAGAAAAACAATGATATACACACACAAACAAAAAGCAATAGAACACATCAATCAAACCAGGAATTGTTTCTTTGCAATAATCCACAACAGTGATAAACTTCTAGCCTGATTCATGAAAAGCACAAACGAGTACTAAAAAAAAAAATAGAGTCACCAACGGAGGAGAAAGGACAATGAACACCACAGAATTACAAACAATTATGAGATAACATTATGAAAAACTACATGCCAAGACATTAGACAGACTAGAAGAAGTGGATAAATTCCTAGATAAAATGACTTACCCAATACTGAATCAGGAAGACAGAAAATTTGAACAGGCCAATTACTAGCAAGGAGATTCAATCAGTAATCAAAAATTTCCCAAAATACAACAGTTCAGGACCAGATGGCTTCACAGGCAAAACCACCAAACATTTAAGGAAGAGTTATACCTATTCTACTCAATCTATTCCAACAAATAGAAGAAGTAAAATTTCCAAATTCATTCTATTAGGCACGTATCACCTTAAAACCCAAACCAGATAAAAACTACACACACACACACACATGCACACACATACATACACTCAAAACACACACGCACAAACTGCAGGCCAGTAACTCTGATGAACATGGATGCAAAGATCCTTAACCAAATACCAGGTAACAGAATCCAGCAATACATTAAAAAGATAATTCACCACTATCAAGTAAGATTTACTCCTGGGATGCAAGGACGGTTCAATATTCACAAAGCAACCACTGTGATATTTGCATTGGTAAGAGAAAGGATAAAAAAGATGATCATATCAATAGATGCATAAAAAGCATGTGACAAAGTACAACAATCATTCATGACAAAAACCATCAACAAACAGCTTTAGAGAGAGCATACCTCAACATAATAAAGGCCATATATGAAAAGCCCACAGCGAACCTCATACTCTATGGGGAAAAGCTGAGAGCTTTCCCCCTAAAGGTAGGAGGAAATCAAGGATGTGCACTCTCACCACTTTTATTCAACATAGTAATGAGAGTTCTAGACACAGCAATCAAACAACAAAAAGAAACAAAAGGCATTCAAATCAGTAAGGAAGAAGTAAAAGTTTTGCTATTTGCTGATTACATGATATTATATGAGAAAAACCTAACAACTCCACCAAAAAATCAGTAGACCTGATAAACGAATTTAGTAAAGTTGCGGGATACACAGTCAATGTGCAGAAATATGTTGCATTTCTGTGCACTAATAATGAAGCTGCAGAAGGGGAAATTTAAAAAACAATCCCGTTTGAAATAGCATGAAATATAAGAAAATAGCTAGGAATAAACCTCACCAAAGGGGTGAAAGCCCTGTACTCTGCAAACTATAAAACATTAATGAAAGGAATTGAAGATGACCCAGAGAAATGGAAAGAAATGGAAGAGAAATGCTCATCGATTGGAAGAACAAATATTGTCAAAAATCTCTACTCTATCCAAAGCAATCTACAGATTTATTGCAACACCTATTAAACCAGCAACAACGTGTTCCTCAAAACAGTAACAAAAACATCCTAAAATTTATATGGAATCACAAAAGACTCCAAATAGCCAATGCAATTTTGAAAACGAAAAGCAAAGTTAGAAGTATCACAATTCGGAAGATCAAGGTTATAATACAAAGCTGTATGGTATTGGCACAAAAACAGACACATGGACCAATGGAATGGAATAGAGAACCCAGAACTGGACCCACAAGTATAGGGCCAATTAACCTTTGACAAAGCAGGAAAGAGTATCCAATGGAAAAAAGACAGCCTCTTCAACAGGGAGTGTTGGGAGAGCTGGAGAGCACCATGTAGAAAAATGAAATTTTTCTTACACCACTCACAAAAATAAACTCAAAATGGATAAAGGATCTGAATGTGAGACAGGAAATCATAAAAACCCTTTAGGAGAAAGCAGGAAATAGCCTCCTAGACCTCAATCACAGCAGTTTCCTTCTCGACACATTCCCAGAGGCAAGAAAATCAAGAACAAAAATGAACTACTGGGACCTCACCAAGATAAAAAGCTTCTACAATGGAAAGGAAAAAAAAAAAACTAACAGGCAACAGACAGAATGGGTAAAGATAGTTGCAAATGGTATATCAGATAAAGGACTAGTATCCAAAATATACAAGGAGCTTACAAAACTCCATACCCGAAAAATGAATAATCCAGTGAAGAAATGTGCAGAAAACCCGCACAGACACTTCTCCAAAGAGGACATCCAGATGGCCTACAGGCACATGAAACAATGCTCAACGTCACTCATCATCAGGGAAATACAAATCAAAACCACACTGAGATACCACCTCACACCGGTCAGAGTCGCTAAAATGAACAAATCAAGAGACTATAGATGCTGGCAAGGATATGGATAAACAGGCACCCTCCTACACTATTGGTGGGAATGTAAACTGGTGAAGCCACTCTGGAAAACAGTGTGGAGGCTTCTCAAAAAGTATCGATAGAACTCCCCTATCACCCAGCAATAGCACTGATAGGGATATACCCAAAGGATACAGAAGGGCTGATGCATAGGAGCACATGTACCCCAATGTTCATAGTGGCACTTTCTACAATAGCCAAATCATGGAAAGAGCCTAAATGTCCATCATCTGATGAATGGATCAAGAAGAGGTGGTATATATATACAATGGAGTACTACATGGCAATAAGGAAGAATGAAATATGGCCATTTGTAGCAAAGTGGATGGACCTTGAAGGTGTCATGCTGAGTGAAATATGTCAGGCAGAGAAGGACAGATACCATATGTTTGCACTCATAGGTCTAACAGAACAAACCTAACAGAGGACCATAGGGAGGGGAAGGGGGAAAGAGAGCTGGGGAGAGTGAGGGACACATATCATGAGAGACTATTGAATACTGAAAACGAACCATGGACTGAAGGGCAAGGGGGAGGGGGGAAGGGGGTGATGATCGTGGTGGGGGGCACTTGTGGGGAGAGGCACTGAGTGTTATATGGAAACCAATTTGACAATAAACTATTATTTAAAAAAACAAAGCTGTAGTAATACTCAAAAGAGTATGGTACTAGTACAAAAACAGACATGCAGATCAATGGAACAGAATAGAAAAATCCAGGAATGAACCCACAATTATATGGTCCCCTAATCTCCCACCCAGCAGGAAAGAATATGCACAGGGAAAAAGTCTCTTCAACAAATGTTGGGGAAACTGGGCAGTTTCATACAAAAGAACGAAGCTGGACCACTTACACCATACACAAAAATAAACCCCAAATGCATTAAAGACCTAAATATGATACCTGAACATATAAAAATCCTAGAAGAGAGCAGAAGCATTACTTTAACTGACATTGGCTGTAGCAACGTTTTTTCTAGACGTGTCTCTGGAGGCAAAGAGAAAAGCAAATAAACCATTTGGGACTACTACGAAATAAAAAGCTTCTTTACATTGAAGGAAACAACCAACGAAACTAAAACGCAAACTCCTGAAAGGGAGAAGATATTTGCAAATGACATATATAATGTTAGTATCCAAAATATATAAAGAACTTATAAAACTCAACACCCAAAAACAAATGACCCAACTTAAAAATCGGCAGAAGACATGTGCAGGTATTTCTCCAAACAAAACATCCTGATGGCCAACAGACACATGAAAAGATGCCCAAGATCACTCATCATCAGGGAGATACAAATAAAAACTACAATGAGATATCACCTCACACCTGTCAGAATGGCTAAAATCAACAACACAAGAAAGAACAAGTATTGGTGAGGATGTGGAGAAAAGGGGACTCTCTTGCACTGTTGGTGGGATTGCAAACTGGTGCAGCCATCCTGGAAAACAGTATGGAGGTTGCTGGAAAAGTCAGAAATAGAACTACCCTATGATCCAGCAATTGCACTACTGGGTATTTACCCCCAAAATACAAAAAGACTAATTCAAAGTGATACAGGCACCCTTAAATTTATAGCAGCATTATGTATAATAGCCAAATTATGGAAGTAGTGCAAGCATCCATAGACTGATGTACACACACACACACACACACACACACACACATGTACACATACATAAAATAGAATATTACTCGGTGATCAAAAGGAATGGAATCTTAACATTTGCAACCATGTGGTTGGATCTAGAGTGTATTATGCTAAGTGAAAAAAGTCAGTCAGAGAAACACAAATAGCATATGATTTCACTCATATGTGGAATTTTGGAAACAAAACAGATGAACATATGTGAAGGGGGCATAAGTGAAGAGCAGAAACAAACCACAGAAGTATTAAGGATAGAGACTAAATTGAGGGGTGATGGAGGAATGTGAATGGGAGATTGGCTAGAGGATTGATAGGTATTAAAGAGGGCACTTGTGATGGGCGCTGGATGTTCTATGTAAGTGATGAATCACTGAATTTTAGTCCTGGAACAAATATTGCACTCTATATTAGCTCATTAAGATTTAAATTTTAAAAAACTACTTAAAATATGAATCTATATAAATTAGAATTGAAAGCCCAGAGATACACCCACGCATATACAGTAAACTAATATTTGATAAGGGAGGCAAGAATATTCAATGGAAAAAAGGCAGTACCTTCAATAAATGTTGTTCTAAAAATTAGTTATTCATTGTAAAAGATTGAAAGTAAATCCTTGTCTGACAGCACTCATAAAATTAACTCATAATGTATTATAGACTTAAATGTAAGTGTTAAGCCATAGAACTCCTAGGAAATAACATAGGAAAGTTTCCTTGACATATGTCTTGGCAATGATTTTGGGTATGACGCCTTACAGCACAAGCAACAAGATCAGAAATAAATTAGTTGGGACTACATAAAACTAAAAAGCATAGCAAGGAAAACCATCAACAAAATGAAAAGACAAACTACAGAATGCAAATAAATATTTACAAATCATAGATTTAATTATGGGTTAATATCCAAAGTAAAGAATTCATAGAATTCAATACCAAAAACTCAAACAACCCAATTTAAAAATGGTCCAAGGACTTACATAGATATTTCTCCAAAGAAATTATACAAATGGCCGGTAAGTGTAAGGAAAGATGCTCAACAGTCTCATCTATAGGGAAATGCCTATCAGAACCACAGTGAGATATAACCTCACTGATTAGGATAGCTCCTATGAAAAACAAATGTGTTGGTGAGATTGTAAAGAAATTTAATTTGTTTCCATCTTTTGGCTCCTGCGAATAAGGATGTTGTGAACATGGATGTGCAAGTGCCTGAGTGCTTGCTTTCAATTCTTTGTGTATATACCTAAAGTGCAGTTGCTAAATCATATGGAGATTCTAAACTTAAATTTTTGAGTAATCACTATACTATTTGTCATAGTGGGTGTACCTGTTTATGTTCTCACTGGGAAAGGAGCACATTTCTTATTTCTCCAAATCTACAACATCAGTTGTTTTCAGCTTTTTGAAAAATGTAACATCCATGTGTGCCATTGTGTTTTTGTCTTGCACTTACTTATTAGTGAAGTAGAATTTTTTAAAAATTTATTAGCCATTTATATATCTTTTTTGGAGAAATCCATTGCTACCTTTTGTTTCTTTTGTTTCTTTGTTTTATTGTTGTTTACTTTTGGGAATTCTTTGTATGTTGAAGATGTTATTCACATTTCAAATATGTCATTTGCAGTTATTTTCTTCCATTGTGTTGGGTAGGTTTTTCTTTACTACGTTGATCCTATCCTTTTATACACATTTTAATTTTTTTCTTATAAAATATATTTTCTCCTGATGTCATACCCCCAAAATCATTGCAAAATCTAAGGTAAAGGAACTCCTCTTCCTTGTTTTCGTCTAAGAGTTTTATACTTTAGATTTTAAAATTTGGTCTTTGTTCCACTTGATTAAAGTTTTTAAAAATTTCTTAAATGTTTTATTTATTTTTGAGGGAGAGACCTGGGGTGAGCGGGGTAGGGGCAGAGAGAGAGGGAGACACAGAATCTGAAGCAAGCTCCAGACTACGAGCTGTCAGCGCAGAAGCAAGGCACAAACCTATGAACTGCGAGATCATGAGCTGAACTGGAGTCAGAAGCTTAACTGACTGAGCCACCCAGGTGACCCAGATTTGATTTAATTGTTTATATGTTGTTAGGTAAGAGCCCACTTTCATTCACATGAAGGTATTCAAATTCACATTTTTCCAAGCACTCTTGGATTAAAAACAAATAAACAAACTATTATTTCTCTATTAGTCCTGTTGCCCTTGTCAAAGATAATTTGATCAAGTTTGTGTGCTTTTATTTGATTTCTATATTTGATTTCATTGGTCTGCTTGTCTCTCTTCTTGCTAGCATTACACTGATTTTATTTATTGTAGGTTTGTAATAAATTTTGAAATCAAGAAATATAAGTTCTACAACTTTATTCTTTGTTTTCAATGTTGTTTGGACAACTTTAAAGAAATTGTTAAAATAGTTACATATTATGCATTTATCCTGTAGTTACCATTTAAAAGGCTATAGTATGACATTTATGGACCCTGAGTTTTTTTCTCCTCATGAGCCCCTTCTTTATTTTTTCCCTTTATTAGCATCTTTAATGAAATTTTCCCATGTAGTATAATTCCCCCATTTAAAGTAAACATTTCAATAATTTTCGGTGTATAAACACAGCTGTGAATCCTTCCTTACAATTCAAAAATATTTTATATATCTCAAAAAGTAACTCCATACCTATTAGTAGTCACGCTCATTCCCAATTCTTACCCTCTACCCCCAGCCATAGTTTTCCATTAATTGAGCTACTTTCTCTATATATTTCTCTGCTCTTGAAATTCCATACAAAAGGAATCCCAAAACATGTGACCTTTTATGACTGGCACATTTCACTTAGCATAAATTTTTTAGGTCTACCCATTTTGAAGAAACTTTACAATGTTTTCCAAAACACTGGCAATATTCTGTCTTTCCACCTGCATGCTATGGATATTCCTCACTATGACCAATACCTGCTATTTCTTCTTGGATTATATTTATTCTAGGTGTAAAGTTTAATTGTGATTTACGCTTACAATATCCTAATGACTCATTATTTTGATTTTATTATTTTACTTATTGTTATTTATTAATTATATTTACCATAATATATATTATCATATGCAATGTATGATAAATTATATTATATATTATAATAAATTATATATTAAATATTAATTATTTTATTGCAATTTTTGAGACATGTCTATACAGATAATTGGCCTGTTTTGTAACTAAATTATTTGTATTTCCACTTTTCATTTATAATTTATTCATATTTATATTATGGATATTAGCACCTTTTCAGATATAAGTTTTGAAACATTTTTCTTATTTTCCAGTTTGCTTTTGTACTTTAAAGATGGTGTTCTTTTTTATTCCTTTGTAGCACAAAAGTTTTCCGTTTGATTTAATGGATTTTTTAAAATTTATACTTTATTGTCAAGTTGGTTTTCTTATAACACCCAGTGCTCTTCCCCACAAGTGCCCTCCTCCATGACCATCACCCCCTTCCCATTTTCCCCTCCCCCTTCAGCCCTCAGTTTGTTTTCAGCATTCAAGAATCTCTCATGATTTGCCACCCTCCCTCTCCCTAACTCTTTTTCCTCCTTCCCCTTACCATGGTCCTCTGTTAGGTTTCTCCTGTTACACCTATGAGTGAAAACTTATGGTGTCTGTCATTCTCCGCCTGAAGTATTTCACTTAGCATGACACCCTAAGTTACATCTATGTTGCTATGAATGGCCAGATTTCATTCTTTCTCATTGCCACATAGTATTCCATTGTATACATAAACCACATTTTCTTGATCCATTCATCAGGTGATGGACATTGAGGCTCTTTCCATGATTTGGCTACTGTTGAAAGTGCTGTTATGAACATTGGGGTTCATGTGCCCCTATGCATCAGAACTTCTGTATCCCTTGGGTAAATCCCTATCAGTGCTATTGCTGGGTCATAGGGGAGTTCTATTGATAATTTTCTGAGGAACCTCCACACTATTTTCCAGAGGGGCTGCACCAGTTTACATTCCCACCAATAATGTAGGAGGGTGCCTGTTTCTCCACATCCTTACCAGCATTTATAGTCTCTTGAATTGATTGGGATTGCATTGAATGTGTAGATTGCTTTGGCTAATAATGGCATTTTAACAATGTTTATTCTTCTGATCCATGAGCATGGAATGTTTTTCCATTTCTTTGTGTCTTTTTCAATATCTTTTATAAGATTTTTATAGTTTTCATCGTACAGGTTTTTTTACATCTTTGGTTAGGTTTATTCCTAGGTATTTTATGGTGTTTCTTGCAATTGAGAATGGGATCAGTTTCTTGATTCCTCTTTCTGTTGCTTCATTATTGGCGTATAAAAATACAACCGATTTCTGTACATTCATTTTGTACCCTGCAACTTTGCTGAATTCATGGAGCAGATGTAGTAGCCTTTTAGTGGAGTCTGTCTGGTCTTCCATGTAGAGGATGATGTCATCTGCGAAAAGTGAAAGTTTGACTGCATCTTTGCCAATTCTGATGCCTTTTCTTTCCTTTTGTTGTTGGACTGCCGATGCTAGGACTTCAGCACTATATTAAACAACAACGGTGAGAGT
Organism: Mungos mungo; assembly: GCA_004023785.1. Lineage (NCBI taxonomy): Eukaryota > Metazoa > Chordata > Mammalia > Carnivora > Herpestidae > Mungos > Mungos mungo. The sequence continues at coordinate 24,421 of PISW01007603.1, read as the reverse complement.
GGACATCCCTCTCGTGCTCCTGATCTTAGGGGGAAAGCTCTCAGTTTTTCACCATTGAGGATGATATTAGCTGCGGGCTTTTCATAAATGACTTTTCTAATGTTTAAGTAAATTTCTTCTACCCCAACTCTACCTTGGGGCTTAATAAGAAAGAGTGCTGTATTTTGTCAAATGCTTTTTCTGCATCTATCGACGGGATCATATGGTTTTTTATTTTATCTCTTCTCTGTTAACGTGATGTATTACATTGATGGGTTTGCGAATATTGAACCAACCCTGTAACCTAGGAATGAATCCCACTTGATCGTGATGGATAATTCTTTTTATATGCTGTTGAATCCAATTTGCTAGTGTCTTGTTGAGTATTCTTGCATCTGAATTCATTAAGGATATTGGTCTGTAGTTTTCTTTTGTTTGGGGTCTCTGTCTGGTTTGGGAATCAAAGTGATGCTGGCTTCATAGAATGAATCCATAAGGTTTCCTTATATTTCTTTTCTTCTTTCTTTCTTTCTTTCTTTCTTTCTTTCTTTCTTTCTTTCCTTCTTTCTTTCTTTCTTCTTTTTTTTGGAATAGCTTTAAAAGAGTGCGGATTAACTCTGCTTTCCATATCTGGTAGAATTACCCTGGGATGCCATCTGGCCCCAGACTCTTATTCATTGGGAGATTTTTGATAACTGATTCAATATCTTCACTGGTTATATGAATGTTCAGATTTTCGATCTCTTCCCAGTTGAATTTTGATAGTGCATGTGTGTTTAGGAAATTTTCCATTTCTTCTAGGTTGTCCAGTTTGCTGGCATATCAGTTTTCATAGTAATCCCTCGTGATGGCTTGTATTTCTGAGGGATTGGTTGTAATAGATCAATTTTCATTCATAATTTTGTCTATTTGAGTGTTCCCTCTTTTCTTTCTGAGGAGCCTGGCTAGAGGTTTATCAATTTTGTTTATTTTCTAAAAAAAAAAAAACCAACTCTTGGTTTGATTGATCTGTTCAACTGCTTTTTTGGTTTATATATTGTTGATTTCTGCTCTGATCTTTATTATTTCTCTTCTTCTGCTGGGTTTAGGGTGCTTTTGCTGCTCTCCTCCTACTTCCTTCATGTTCTCTGTTAGATTTTGAATTTGTGCTTTTTGTAGTTAGTTGAAATAAGCCTGAATTCCAATATACTTTCTTCTCAGGACTGCTTGTGCTGCCTCCCAGAGAGTTTGGATTGTTGTACTTTCGTTTTAATTTGTTACCATATATTTTTAAAATTTCTTCTCTAATTGTCTGATTGACCCAGTCATTCTTTAGTAGGTGATCTTTGATCTCCCTGTTTTTGGAGGTTTCCCAGATGTTTTCATATGATCGATTTCAATTATCATAGCATTGTGATCCGAAAGTGTGCATGGGATGATCTCAATTATTTTATATTTATGGAGGGCTGCTTTATGACCCTGTATGAGATCTATCTTGGAGAATGTGCCATACGAACTCAAGAAGAAGGTGAATTCCCTCGCTTCAGGATGCAGAGTTCTAAATATTTCTATCAATTCCACATGTTCCAATGTGTTGTTCAGGTCCATTGTTTCTTTAGTGATTTTCTTTGTGGTTGATCTATCCATTTCTGTAAGTGGAGTATTAAAATCTCCTGCAATTAGCACATTCTTGTCAATAAGATGGTTTCTGTTTGTGATTGTTTTCAGTATTTGGGTGCTCCAAATTCGGTGGGTAGATGTTTATCATTGTTAGCTCTTCCTGATGGGGAGAACCCGTAGTTATTATATACTGTTCTTTTTCATCTTTTGTTACTGTCTTTTCTTTAAAGCCTAGTTTTTCTGATATAAGAATGGCATTTCTGGCTTTTTTTTTTTTACCTCCGGATTCATGATAGATATTTCTTCATCCCCTTACTTTCAATCAGGTGTCTTCAAGTCTAAAATGAGTCTCTTGTAGACAGCAAATAGATGGGTTTTGTTTTTATTTTATCCATTCTGCTACTCTTGGTTATTTGATTGGAACATTCGGTCCATTTACATTCAGTGTTATTATTGAAACATATGGGTTTAGATACATTATGTTCTCTGTCGGGTTCATGGTTGTGGTGGTGTCTCTGGTACCTTGTATTCCTTGATACAGTTCCCTCATAGAGTCCCTCTTAGGATTTCTTGTAGGGTTGGTTTGGTGGTGATGAATTCTCTTAATTTTTGTTTATTTGGAAAAACTTTTATGTCTCCTTCTATTCTTAATGACAGGCTTGCTGGATAAACTATTCTTGGCTGCATATTTTTTCTGTACATCACATTGAAGATTTCCTGCCATTCCTTTCTGGCCTGCAAAGTTTCAGTAGATATGTCTGTAACCAATGCTGACAGGTTAGCCTTTGTATGTGAGGGCCCTTTTATCCCTAGCTGCTTTCAGAATTCTCTCTTTATCTTTATATTTTTGCCGGTTCCACTATGATATGTCGTGCCAAAAATCAAGTCAAGTTACATCTGAGGAGAGTTCTCTGTGCCTCTTGGATTTCAATGTCTTTTTACTTCTTTAGATTGGGGTAGTTATCAGTCATAATTTCTTCAAGTACCCCTTCAGTGCCTTTTTCTCTTTCTTCTTCTTCAGGAAATCCTATGATACTGATATTGTTCCATTTGATTGTATCACTCAGGTCATGAATTCTCCTTTCTTGCTCTTGGATCAATTTCTCTCTTGGCTTCTTAGCTTCCTCTTTTTCTGTAACTGTGTCTTTTAATTCACCTATTCTCCTCTCTGCCTTTTCAATCCATGCAGTGGCCACCTCCCTTTTATTATGCACCTCATTTATAGCATTTTTAAGTTCATCATAACAATGTTTAGATCCACGATCTTTGCATAAATAGCTTCTCTCATGACTTCTATGCTTTTCTCAAGCCCAGCAATTAATTTTATGACAATTGTTCTAAATTCTTGCTCTGTTATGTTGCTTATATCTGTTTTGAGCAGTTGTATGGCTGTGACTTCCTCCTGGAATTTCTTTAGAGGAGAGTTCTTTCATTTTGTCATTTTGGCTACTTTTCTGTCTCTTGTCAGTTTTAAAGTTCGTTATGCACTGTGCAGCTGTTATTATTGCTCTTTTAAAGGAGGCTCATTGACTGTCCAGGGCCTGTCCAATCAGGAAGTGTTCGTTTAATGGTGTCTTTCGTTTTCTCTTGTTGTACCTTTGGTGACTTTATTTACCTACCTAGTGACATTTGGGACTCTCCACCATGTGAACTTTGGCTTCTTTCGTGAGGTAGCCCTGAAAAGGGAAACAGACAAACACACAGAGAGCAAAAGCACACAAATGCACAGACAAATCCAACAAACAAGCAAACCAAAAGGGGAAAGCAAAAAAAAAGAAAACAAAAGCAGAGAAAAGAAAAGAAAAGAAAAGAAAAGAAAAGAAAAGAAAAGAAAAGAAAAGAGAAGAAAAAGGGACACAGAAACAACAAAAGACAAAGGACAGTCTAAAACCTTAAAACCAGTAGAGGGGAGAGACAAAAATGAGATAAAGGAAAACATACCTGGAAGGCAAGAATTGATCTAATCATGGCAGTGCATCAATGTTCCTCTCTCCCAGCCTCCAAGGGGGAAAAGGAGAAAAGAAAAAATAAAAGCAGCTCTCCAGCGCAATGGATGTGGTTTGGTGTAGGTAGGTCTCAGGGGCTGCTCTCTGAGGCCCCGCCTTGGTGGTTGTGGGGAGATTGGTGGTACCCCAAGCCCTTCTGGAACCAAGTGGTGCAAGCCAGTTTTTTGAGTCTGATCTCCCTGAGCCAAGGGCGGGTCAAGTTGTATTTTCCAAGCCCCACCTCATTTCCAAATCCTAGTCCATGCACTTTAATGCTACTGGCCAAGATGAGATGTACTTCTGCAGGCAGGTGGCTTCCTAGCCTGGATTCAATAGCGGGGGGACTGGGAAACAGGTTTCTCCTGGCTCCACCTGGAATTGGCGCGCCGCCAAGCCCAAGGAAAAATGCGCCAGCTAAAGGGGACGAATTTCTCTCCCAACGCCGCCGAGCGGTTATATAGGAGATTATAGTATCCCTCTCCATCCCAGACCAAGGTTTTTCTCTTCTCTAGGACAGCTCTATGAGCATTTTCAGTCACTCTTTCTCTTCTCCTCCTCTCTCCTCAGCTCTGCGTGCTCTCCCAGGCTCTGCACTGGGGAGGGACTCCCTCCCCTTTGCACCCTGGGCCCAGGCCCGTTTTTATTTCCCCAGTTCGTACTCACTCAGGCACCTATGATGCTGTCTTCTATATGGACTCTGTGTGTTTTCCTGCTACTCTTGCAGATCAGAGTATTGTGACTTCAGACCTTCTCAGTTTGATAGATGTGGGAGGGCGAAAATTACAGAGCGCCCTATTTCTCCGCCATCTTGCCCCTCCACAGTTACTCTTTTAATGTGCTTGTCTGTTAATTCTAATATGTAAGCTCTGGACTTTTTTCCATTATGTGATTATTCTTTTCATTACCGGTTATTTTTTAGCTATTTTGCAATATTCTTAATCTTTCGAAACTAGGCATTGCAAAAATTTTAATTTTAATGTTATGTGTATTTTCATATTAAGTTATTATATATATGCCACATCTTTATCCTTTCATCTATTGATGGACACATGTGCTACTTCCATTATTTGGATATTGTGAATAATGCTTCAATAAACATAAGAGTGCATGTGTCCCATTTAATTACTGATTTTGTATTCTTTGGGTAAATACCCAGTCATGTGATTACTGTGTCATAGAGTATTTCTGTTTCACATTTTGAAGAAATTCCAAACTGTTTTCCAGAGTGGCTGCACCAGTTTGCATTCCTTACAGTGCAAGAGGGTTCCTCTTTCTCCACATCCTTACCTGCACTTGTTTCTTGTGTTGTTGATTTTAGTCATTCTGACAGATGTGAGCTAATATCTCATTGTAGTTTGATTTGCATTTCCATAATGATGAATTATGTTGAGTATCTTTTCATGTGTCCTTGGTCATCTGTGTGTCTTCTTTGGAGAAGTGTCTGTTCGTGTCTATTGCCAATTTATTTTTTTTATTTTTAATTTTTTCTCTGTCACCACCTTTATTTATTTTTTATATAATTTATTGTCAAATTGGCTAGTATACAGTGTGTAATGTGTGCTCTTGGTTTTTGGGGTAGATTCCTGTGGTTCATCGCTTACATACAAAACCCAGTACTCAACCCAACAAGTGACCTCCTCAATGCCCATCACCCATTTGCCCCTCTCCATCACCTCCCCATCTACCCTCAATTTGTTCTCTGTATTTAAGAGTCTCTTATGGTTTGCCTCCCTCTCTCTCTGTTTGTAACTATTTTTGTCCCTTCCTTTCCCCCACGTTCTTCTGTTAAGTTTCTCAGGACCCACATATGAGTGAAAACATATTGGGTTTTTGTTTTTTGGGCTATGAGTTGTATAACTTACTTATATATTGCGGATATTAACTCATTGTCAGATATGTCATTTTCTAATATATTTCCCATTCAGTCTTTTAGTTGTGTTGATTATTTCCTTCACTGTGCAGAAGCTTTTTAATTTTATCGTACTCTCAATTGTTTATCTTCGCTTTTACTTCCCTTGTCTTGGGAGACATAGCTAGAAAAATGTCCCCATAGCCGATGTCAAAGAAGTTACTGCCTGTGCTTTCTTCTAAGATTTTTATGCCTTGAGGTATCACATTTAGGTCTTATTCCATTTTGATTTTTTTGTATGGTGTAATAGAGTGGTCCTGTTTCATCCTTTCGTATGGAGCTGTCCAGTTTTCTCAAAACCATATATTGAAGAGACTGTGATTTTCCCTTTGCATATCCTTTTCTGCTTTGATGAAGACTAATTTACCATAAAATTGTGAGTTTATGTCTTGAATTTTCTATTATTTTCCATTGATCTATGTGTCTATTTTTGTGCTAGTGTATTCTGTTTTGATTACTACACCTTTGTAGTGAGTTGAAGTCTGGAATTAAATACCAAAACTAGCATAATTCCAGTTCTGTTTTTATTTTTCAAGATGGTTTTGGCTTTCAGAGTATTTTGTGATTGCATATGAAATTGAGGATTGTTTCAGTTGTGTGAAAAATGCTGTTGGTATACTGATAGGGATTGCATTAAATTTGTCAATTGCCTTGGGTAGTATAGACATTTTAATAATATTTGTTCTTCCATTCTATGAGCATGAAATGTCTTTCCACTTCCTTGTGTCATCTTCAATTTCTTTCATCAGAACACAGGTCTTTACTCCCTTTGATTAAGTTTATTTCTAGGTATCTTATTTTTGTGGAATTTTAAATGGGATTGTTTTCTTAATTTCTCTTTCTGCTGTTTATTAGTGTATAGAAATGTAACAAATTTCTTTACATAAATTTTAAATCATGGTACTTTACTTAATTATTACTTCTAGTCGTGTTTTGGTGGAGTCTTACTTGTTTTTTAATATTAGTATCATGTCATATGCAAATAGTGAGATGTACTTCCCTCTTACCAATTTGGATGTCTTTTTTCTTGTCTGATTGCTGTGGCTAGGACTTCCAGTAATAAGTTGAATAAAAATGGTGAGAGTGGACATCTTTGTCTTATTCCTGAACTTGGGGGGAAAGCTCTGTTTTTCTCCATTTAGTATTATTTTCACTGTGAGTTTTTCATATATGTCTTTTATTATGTTGACATGTATTCCTTCTAAACCTACTTTGTTTAATGCTTTTGTCAGAATGGTGACTGTACTCTGTTAAATGCTTTTTCTGTATCTATTGAAATGATCATATGTTTTTATCCCTTCTTTTATTGCTGTGATGTATCACGTTGATTGATTTGCAAATATTGAACAATCTTTGCATACTAGGCATAAATCCCACTTCATCATAGTGAATTTTGTACTGTATTGTTGGACTTGGTTTGCTAGCTTTTTGTTGAGGATTATTGCATTTATGCTCTTCAGAAATATTTTCTATAGTTCTCTTTTTTGGTGGTGTTTTTATCTGGTTTTGGTATCAGAGTGTTGCTGGTATCATAGAATGAATTTGGAAGTTTTCCTTCTTCATTTATTTTTTTGGAATGGTTTGAGAAGAATAGGTATTAACTTTCCTTTACCTGTTTGATAAAATTCCCTTCTGGCCCTAGGAATTTGTTTGTTGGGAGTTTTTATTATTATTATTATTACTAATTCAATTTCCTTGCTAGTAATCAGTCACTTTAAGCTTTTTATTTCTTCCTGAGTCAGTTTTAAGATATTATATGTTTCTAGGAATTTATCAACTTCTAGGTTGTCTAATTTTTGGTATACAATTTCTCATAATATGCTCTTAAAATTGTTGTGTTTCTGTGGTGTTGGTTATTAGTTCTCTCTCATTGTGATGTGGTTTATTTGAGTTGTTTCTCTCTTTTTTTTTTCTTGGTAAGTCTGGTTAGAGGTTTATCAATTTTATTGACGTTTTCAAAGAATTATCTTCTGGTTTCACTGATGTCTACTATTTTTTATTTGTTTATTTTTATTCTGTAGGGCTTCTTCCACTAGTAATAAGCACCATGTGCCACACCAGTTAACAAGTTTTTATTGGAAGTCCAGTCTTCTCTTCCTCCCCAGTTTCACAGTAAAACTTCATCTAGCTTTCTACCAACCAACCAACCAACACACACACAAAACACCTAGCAAATTGTGGGAAGAAGCACTTTACCAGCATTTGAATTTAATTAGTCTGGGTAGGGGGGGAAGGTGTAAATTGCAGAAAAATGTAATCTGCTTTCACATAATTAATGACCCAGTTTAACTGTTTAGCATTTATATAGAACTTTCTTTTGAGAAACAGAATTACTTTTTGGAGATTTGGGTCCAATTCCTAGCTCTACAGGTATGTAATATTTTTGTCTAGTTCTTTACTTATAACTGGAATGAGTAATATAGGAATAACAAAGTCTGGATGTGAATAGCAGTGTCGATCACATGCTAAGGACTTGGTTATCATTCAGTTTCTCCTCCTTTTTCCTTTTTAAAAAATTTATTTATTTATTTTGAGAGAGTGCACATGCTTGTGAGCGAGCACAAGAAGGGGAGGGGCAGAGAAAGAGAGCTAGGGAGAGAAAGAGAAAATCCCAAGTAGGCTCTACACTGTTAGCACAGAACCCGATGCAGGGCTTGAACTCATGAATCAAGAGATCATGACTGGAGCCGGAACCAAGAGATTGTGACTGGAGCGGAAACCAAGAGTCAGGTGCTTAACCAGTTGAGCCATCCAGGCACTCCTCCTCCCTTTTCTATTTATTTTTTTAGTTTCTATATCATTTATTGCAACTCTAATCTTTATTAATTCTTTGTTTTTGCTGGCTTTCATTTTTGTTATTTTTCTTACTCCTTACATGTAGGGTTAGGTTGTTTGTTTGAGAGACTTTTCCTGCTTCTTAAGTTAGGCCTGTATTGCTATGAACTTCCCACTTTGAACCTCTTTTGCTGCGTCCCAAGGAATTTGGACCATCGTGTTTTCATTTTCATAATTTCCATGTAATTTTTGATTTCTTCTTTGATTGCTTGGTTGACCCATTAATATTTTTAGTAGTATGTTATTTAACCTCCATGTATTTGTGCTGTTTCCACATTTTTTTTCCTGTGGTTAATTTCTAGTTTTATAGCATTGTAGTCAGCAGAGATTCATGGCATGACTTTGATATTTTTTAATTTGTTGGGGTTTTTTGTTGTCTAATATGTGATATATTCTATGGGCTGTGCCTTGTGCATTTGACAAAAAAAAATGTGTATTCTGTAGGTTTAGAATGGAATGTTCCGAATATATCTGTTAAGTCCATCTGGTCCAGTGCCTCATTCACAGCCACTGTTTCCTCGTTGATTTTCTGTTTAGATGATCTTTCCATGGATGTAAGTCAGGTGTTAAAGTTCTCTACTATTATGTATTATTATTGATTGGTCCTTTTATGTTTGTTATTAGCTGATTTATATATTTGCATGCTCCCATTTTGGTTCCATAAATATTTACACTTTTTATATTTTTTATTTGAATGTCTCATTTATTATTATACAATTTTCTTTTTTGTTTCCTGATACAGTCTTTGCTTTCAGAAATCTTTTGTGTAATACAAATATTGCTGCCCCAGCTTTCTTTTTACTTCCATTTGCATGACAGATGTTTCTCCATCTTCTCACTTTCAATTTTCTCGTATCCTTAGGTCTGAAACGAGTCTCTTATAGACAGGATATAGATGGGTCTTGCTTTTTCTACATTCTGTAACCATATTTCTTTTGATTGGAGCATGATCTCTTACTCTCTTTCATGGTTTGTTTGTTTTCTTTACAAATATACTTGGGTTTCTCTATCTTTAGTTTGCTTATCTATTACCTGTTTTTGATTTGTGGTTACCATTAAGTTTATATATAACATCCTCGGCTTGTAGCAGTCTACATTAATTAAGTGGACGGTCACTTAATTTTGAACAGATTCTTTACTCCTCTCCCTGCCACATTTTAGGTATATGGTGTCATATTTTACATCTTTTCATTTTGTGAACCTCTTGACTAATTTTTACAGATATGCTTATTTTTCATACTGTCATTAATGGTGTTTCCTTTCCAACCAAGGAGTCTCTTTTAGTATTTCCTGTAGGGCTGATTTAGTGGCCATAAACTCCTTTAGTTTTTGTTTTCTGAGAAACTATCACTCCTTCTATTCTGAATGATAGCATTGGTGGATAGACTATTCTTGCCTACAGATTTTTCCCTTTCAACACTTTGGATATATCATTCTGCTACCTTGTGGCTTACAAAGTTTATGCTGAAAAATATGCTGATAGCCTTGTTGAATTTCTCTTGTATATAATGTTCTTTTCTCTTGCCGCTTTAAATTCTTTTCTTTAACACTACTTTTTGCCCTTTTAATTACTATGTATCTTGTTATGAATTTCTTTGGGTTGATTTTGGGGGGAGATCTCTATTCCTCCTAGATATGGATATCTATTTCCTTCCCCAGATTAGGGAAGTTTTCAGCTATTATTTCCTCAAAAAATATTTCTACCCATTTTTTGGGGTCTCTTTTTCTGATATCCCTATAATGCGAATGTTATTACAATTGATGGAGTCACTGAACTCCTAACGACTATTCTCAGTCTGCCTAATTGTTTCCTGTCGTCTGGTCAATTTGGTTACTTTCTATGACTCTGTCTTCCAGGTCATTAATTTGTTTGTTTGTTTATTTATTTATTTATTTTTATTATTATTATTATTTTTTTTTGCTGTATCTAGCTTGCTCTTTGTTCCATCTGGTTTATTTTTAATTTCTTTTATTCTTTTCTTCATATCTGATTGGTTCTTTTTATGTTTTTTCTACCTTTGTTAAGGGTCTCACTGATGTCCTCCATTCTTTTCTCAAGCCCACTGACTATCTTTATGATCATTACTTTAAATTCACTATCAGGCATTTTACTAAGGTTCACTAAAGTCTTTTGCTGTGATTTTGTCATGTTCTTTCATCTGCCTTCTCATTTTATCCAACTCTGTGTCTGTTTATCTGTGTTAGGAAAATCAGCTATGTTTCCTGTTCTTGAAGGTAATGGCCTTATGAAGAAGTCCTGAAATGTCCTTCAGTGCAATGTGCCCTGTTCCTAGAACTTGGATATTCAGGGAGTTACTCCTGTGTGTGTTGTGTATGCCTTACTGAGTTCTTGCAACTTTTCCATTCAGTCCAGTGGCACGCTTTGCATTTTGTGGGAAGTGTTTGATTTCCAGCAGAGGGTGGGGTACATTTTAACAGGTCTGTTGGTCTGCTTGTTAAATGAGATCAGGAGCCATGGTTGTGGAACCTGGGTGGCCAAACAGATCTTCAAAGTGCATGTGGCTGGGGCATTCACTTTTAACAAGGTGCATCTCAGGGTTCTGCAGTTCCTGCCTTTCCTATCGCTGCCACTGTTACTACAACAACTACTACCACCACTGCCACCACTGCCACTGCCATCAGGACCAAAGCCCTGCAAAAGGCTCAGGTCAGAATAGGAGGTGCTGGGGAGGTTTGTGGTGTTCTTCTGGGGGAGGAGTCGCTCAGCAATGGGATTGAGGCAGTTGTCACTGCAAAAAGGTAGATCCACAGAAGTGGGAGTGTGAGGGGCGCCAAGTTAGTTAGTGCTGTTGCTTTGCAGCCTCTTATAGGTGGCAATGTGTTTATATTGGGGAGTGGAGGAGATAAATGGTACCTGCCCACTCCTTTGTTCCTGGAAGGTTCTCATTGAGATCCCTATCTCCAGGACAACCTATGTAATGAGTAAATCCCTCTCCTTCTTGTGTGGCTCAGGCATTTTTCAAACTGTTCGTCTACACTGTATATTCTCAAGCTATTTGGCATGCTGCCACTTTAAGGGTAGGGTCTCAGTGACAATGTGATAAGAAAGGGGGACAATCCATGAAGATATAAGCATAAGGCATATTTAGGCAACATAAATCACTCAAAGATTTAAAATACTTAATAACAAACATAAAGGAACTAATTGACAGTAATACAACAATAGTAGGGGACATTAATACCCCATTTACTACATTGTACAGATCACCAAAACAGAAAATCAACAACAAAACAATATTTTTGAATGACACACCATACTAGATTGATTTAAGAGACACATTCAGAACATTCCATTCTAAAAGAGCAGAATACAAGTTCATATGGAACATTTTTCAGAATAGATCACAAAACACGCCTCAACAAATTCAATAAGAATGAAGTCATACCATGCATCTTTTCTGATGACAATGCTATTACATTAGACATCAGTCACAAGGGAAGATTACAAATCTTGGAAGTTAAACAACATGCTACTAAATTTTGAATGGGCCATCCTGAAAATAAAAGAAGAAATAAAAACATACACTGAAACAATTGAAAATAAAAACACATCAGTCCAAGACTTATGGATGTAGGAAAAGGGATTCTAAGAGGGAAGAAATAGCAATACAGGTCCACCTCAGCAAGCAAGACAAATCTCAAATCAACAACCTCAACTTACATCTTGAGTTATAAAGGAATAACAAGCAAAACTTAAAATCAGCATAAGGTATGAAATAATAAAGATTAGAGCAGATATAAATGATATAGAAACCAATAAAATAATAAAACAGATCACTGAACCCAGGAGTTGGTTCATTGAGACAATCAACAAAATTGATAAATCTCTAGTCAGATTTACAAAGAAAAAAAGATAAAGGACCCAAATAAATAAAATCACAAATGAGAAAGGAGACATAACAACGAACATCATAGAAATACAAACAATTGTGAGACATTATTATAAAAAGCTATATGCCAACAAATTAAAGAACCTAAAGAAATGAATAAATATATGGAAACATAGCAATTATGAAAACTGAAACAGGAAGCAATAGAAAACTTGAACAAACCAGTTAGCAGCAAGGAGATTGAATCAGTAATTAAAAAAAAAAAAAAACCTCCCAACAAACAGAACTCCAGGACCTGAAGTCTTCACAGGCTAATTCTACCAAACATTTAAGGAAGAGTTTATACCTATTCTACTGTATTCAAAAAAAATCCAATAAGGAAAACTTAATATTTCTCTATGAGGCATGTATCCCCATGATGCCAAAGTCACATAAAGACATGGCCGAGAGAGAGAGAGAGAGCGCGCACGCGAGCGCTGCAGGCCAATATCATTGATGAACATAGATGCAGAAATCTTCAAAAAAAATACTCGCAAACAGCATCCAACAATACATTTAAAAAATCTTTCACTACAATCAAGTGGACTTGATTCCCATGCTGCAAGGGTGGATCAATATTCACAAATCAAACAACATCATACATCACATCGATAGGAGAAAGAATCAGAAACATATGATCATTTCCAGGGACTAAGAAAAAGCATTTGACAAAGTACAACATCCATTCATGATAAAAACTCTCAACAAAGTAGGTTTGAAGAGAACAAACCTCAGCATATCAGTATAGTTAAGGCTATCTATCTATCTATATAGTCAGAGATATATGTATATAAACACATAACAGATCTCTATATCTATATATAGCCAGGTATATATAGTTAGATATGGATAAACACATTACACACACACACACACACACACACACACACACACACACACACATACACACACAACATCATACTTACTGATGAGAAACTGAAAGATTTTCCTCTAAGACCAGGAACAAGACAATGATTTCTACTTTTACAACTTTTATTAACATGGGAAGTCCCAGCTTCAGTGATCAGATTATAAAGACTAATAAAAGGCATCCAAACTTGTAAAGAACTTAAAATGTCTCTATTTGCAGAGGACAAGATACTACAGAAAACCCTAAAGAATGCACTGAAGAACTATTAGAACTGGGTAAATGATTCAATTTGGTTGCAGGATTCAAAATAATATACAGAAATGTATTGTTTTTCTATACACTAAGAACAAAGTAGAAAAAAGAAAAGAAATGAAGAAAGCAATCTCATTTTCTTTCTCTTTTTAAAATATAACTTATTGTAAAATTGGCTTCCATACAACACCCAGTACTCATCCCAAGAAGTGACCTTCTCAATCCCCATCACTCCCTTTCCCATCTCTCCCACATGCCATCAACCCTCAATTTGTTCTCTGTATTTAAGAGTCTCTTATGGTTTGTCTGTCTCTCTCTCTGGAACTATTTTCCCACCTTCCCATTCCCCATGGTCTTCTGTTATGTTTGTCAAGATCCACATATGAAAGGAAACGTATGATATCTGTCTTTCTCTGCCTGACTTCTTTCACCAAACATAATACTCTCCAGTTCCATTCACATTGCTGCAAATGGCCAGATGTCATTCCTTCTCATTGTCAAATAGTATTCCATTGTATATATACAACATCTTCTTGATCCATTCATCCGTTGATGGACATTGAGGCTCTTTCCATGATTTGGCTATTGTTGAAAGTGCCACTATGAATATTGTGATTCATGTGCCCCTATGCATCAGCACTTTGTATCCCTTGGGAAAATCCCTAGGAGTGATATTGCTGGGTCATAGGGGAGTTCTACTGATAATTTTTTCAGGAAACTCCACACTGTATTCCAGAGGAGCTGTTTCAATTTACATTCCCACCAACAGTGTAGGAGGGTGCCCGTTTCTCCACATCCTCTCCAGCATCTACAGTCTCCTAATTTGCTCATTTTAGCCACTCTGACCGGTGTGAGGTGGTACCTCAGTGTGGTTTTGATTTGTATTTCCCTGATGCTGAGTGACGCTGAGCATCATTTCATATGTCTGTTGGCCATCTGGATGTCCTCTTTGGAGAAGTGTGTGTTCAAATCTTCTGCCCATTTCCTCACTGGTATATTCATTTTTCGGGTATGGAGTTTGGTGAGTTCCTTGTAGATTTTGGATATAAGCCCTTTATCTGATATGCCATTTGCAACTATCTTTCCTTATTCTGTCAGTTACCTATTAGTTTTTTTTTATTGTTTCCTTTGCAGTGCAGAAGCTTTTAATCTTGATGAGGTCCTAATAGTTCATTTTTGTTCTGGATTCCCTTGCCTTTGGGAATGTGTCCAGTAGGAAATTGCTGTGATTGAGGTCAAGGAGGTTATTTCCTGCTTTCTCCTCTAGGGTTTTGATGGTTTTCTGTCTCATATTCAGGTCCTTCATCCATTTTGAGTTTATTTTTGTGAATGATGTAAGAAAGTGGTCTAGGTTCATTCTTCTCCATGTTGCTGTCCAGTTCTCCCAGCACCACCTCTTAAAGAGGCTGTCTTTTTTCCATCGAATACACTCTCATGCTTTGTCGAAGATTAATTGGCCATGCATCTGTGGATCCAATTCTGGGTTCTCTATTCTATTCCATTGATCTATGTGTCTGTTTTTGTGCCAATAACATACTGTCTTGACGATTACATATTTGTAGTAGAGGCTAAAGTCTGGAATTATAATGCCTCTCATTTTGGGTTCTTTCTTTAATATTACTCTGGCTCTTTGGGGTCTTTTCAGGTTTCATACATATTTTAGGATAGTTTGTTCTACCTTTGAAAAGAATGCTGGTGCAATTTTGACTGGGATTGCATCGATTGTGTAGATTGCTTTGGGTAGTAATGACATTTTAACAATGTTTATTCTTATGATCCATGAGCATGGAATGTTTTTCCATTTCTTTGTGTCATCTTCAATTTCCTTCATAATTTTTCTATAGTTTTCATCGTACAGGTCTTTTACATCTTTGGTTAGGTTTATTCTTAGGTATTTTATGGTTTTTCCTGCAATTGCGAATGGGATCAGTTTCTTGATGTCTCTTTCTGTTGCTTCTTTTTTGGTGTATAAAAATGCAATTGATTTCTGTACGTTCATTTTGTACCCTGCGACTTGCTGAATTCCTGGATCAGTTCTAGATGGCTTCTGGTGGATTCGGTCAGGTTTTCCATGTAGAGTATCATGTCATCTGCAAGCACTGAGACATTGATTCATCTTTGCCAATTCTGATGAATTTTATTTCCTTTTGTTGTTTGATCACTGATGATAGGGTTTCCAGCACTATGTTTACAACAGTGGTGAGAGTGGACATCTTTGTTCTTTTCCTGATCTCAGGGGGAAAGCTCTTGGTATTTCCGCATTGAGGACGATATTAGCTGTGGTCTTTTCATAAATGGCTTCACTGATGTTTAAGTAAGTTCCTTCTATACCAACTTTGTCGAGGGGTTTTATTAAGAAAGTATGCTGTATTTTGTCAAATGCTTTTTCTGCATTGCATCCTTCAATAGGATCAGATGGTTTTTACCTTTTCTTTTAATAACGTGATGTATCACATTGATGAATTTGCAAATATTGAACCTGCCCTGTAAACCAGGAATGAGTCCCACTTGATTGTGATGGATAAATCTTTTTATATGCGGTTGAATTCTATTCGATAGTATCTTCTTGAGTATTTTTGCATCTCTATTCATTAAGGATATGAGCTTCTAGTTCTCTTATTTTGTTGGGTCCTTGTCTGCTTTGGGAATCAAAGTGATACTGGCTTTGTATAATGAGTCCAGAAGTTTTCCTTCTATTTCTAATTTTTGGAATAGCTGGAGAAAAATGGGTATTAACTCTGATTTAAATATTTGATAAAATTCCACAGGGAAGCCATTTCACCACAGGCTCTTATTCATTGGGATATTTTGATAACTGATTCAATATCTTCACTGGTTATGGCTCTGTTTAGATTTTGAATCTCTTCCCGTTTGAATTTTGGTAGTGCATGTGCATTTAGGAATTTGTCCATTTCTTCTATGTTGTCAAGTTTGTTGGCATATAATTATTCCTAGTATTCCCTGATGGTTGCTTGTATTTCTGAGGGATTGGTTGTAATAGATCGATTTTTATTCATAATTTTGTCTATTTGGTGTTCTCACTTTTCTTTCTGAAGAGGTTAATCAATTTTGTTTATTTATTTATAAACACTGACTCTTTGTTTCATTGATTTGTTCGAGTGTTATTTTGGATTGCATATTGTTTATATATGCACTGATCTTTATTATTTCTCTTCTTTTGCTGGTTTTGGTGTGCTCTTACTGCTCCCCTTCTAGTTACTTCAGGTGCTCTGTTAGATTTTGAATTTGTGCTTTCATTACATTCTTGAAATAAGCTTATATTGCAATATACTTTCTTCTTAGGACTGCCTTTGCTGTGCTCAGAGTATGGATAGTTGAATTTTCATTTTCATTTGTTTCCATGTATTTTTTAATTTCTTTTCTAGTTGCCTGATTAGCCCAATCATTCTTTAGTAGGGTGGTTTTTAACCTCCACATTCTTGGAGGTTTTCCAGACTTTTTCCTGTGGTTCATTTCAAGTTTCATAGCATTGTGATCTGAACGTGTGCCTAGTATAATTTTAATTTGTTTGTATTTATGAAGGGCTGCTTTATGCCCCAGTATGTGATCTATCTTGGAGAAAGTGCCATGTGCACTCAAGAAGAAGGTGAATTTCCTAACTTCAGGATGCAGAGTTCTATATATATCTATCAATTCCATCTGTTCCAATGTGTCGCTCAGGTCCATTGCTTCTTTAGTGATTTTCTGTCTGGTTAATCTATCCATTGCTGTCAGTGGAGTATTAAAGTCCCCTGCAATTAACACATTCTTATCATTAAGATTGTTTCTGCCTGTGATTGTTTTATGTATTTGGGTGCGCTCGAATTTGGCGCATAGATATTTATAATTGTTAGCTCTTACTGATGGAGAGACCCTGTAATTATTATATAATGTCCTTCTTCATCTCTTGTTACTGCCTTTACTTTAAAGTCCTGTTTGTCTGCTATAAGTATGGCTACTCCAGCTTTCTTTTGGCTTCCAGCCGCACGATAGATATTTCTCCATCCCTTTACGTTCAACCTGAAGGTATCTTCAGGTCTAAAATGAGCCTTTGTAGACAGCAAATAGGGGGATTTTGTTTTTTCTATCCATTATGCTACCCTGTGTCATTTGGTTGGAGCATTCAGTCCATTTTCATTCAGTGTTATTATTGAAAAATGTCGGTTCAGTCATTGTGCTCTCCATAGAGTTCATGTTAATAGTGGTGTCTCTGGTACCTTGTATTCTTTGCAATATTTCCCTCACAGAGTCCCTCTTAGGATTTCTTGTAGGGTTGGTTTGGTGGTGATGAATTCTCTTAATTTTTGTTTATTTGGAAAAACTTTTATGTCTCCTTCTATTCTTGATGACAGGCTTGCTGGATAAAGGATTCTTGGCTGCATGTTTTTTCTGTTCATCACATTGAAGATTTCTTGCCATTCCTTCCTGGCCTGCCATGTTTTATTAGATAGGTCTGTAACCACTCTGATAGGTTTCCCTTTGTATGTGAGGGCCCTTTTATCCCTAGCTGCTTATGGAATTCTCTCTTCATCTTTATACTTTGCCAGTTTCACTATGTTATGTGGTGCTGAAGTTCAATTCAAATTACATCTTAAGCGGGTCTTTGTGACTCTTGAATTTGAATGTCTGTTTCTTTCCCCAGATTTGGGAAATTCTCAGTTATAATTTGGTCTAGCATCCTTTCAGGACCTCTGTCTCTTTCTTCCTCATCAGGAATTCCTATGATTCGGATGTTGTTCCATTTGATTGTATCCCTCAGATCTTGAATTCTACTTTCCTGCTCCTGGATCAATTTCTCTCTCTTTTTTTCAGATTTCTCTTTTGCTATATCCTCTCATTCACCTATTCTTCTCTCTGCCTCTTCAATCCTTGAGATGGCTGCCTCCATTTTATTATTCACCTCATTTATAGCCTTTTTTAACTCATCATACCTATTTTCAAAGTTCCTAGTATTTGTCTCAGTTGCTTCTCTGATGCTTTTTACAACCCCAGCGATTAATTTTATAACAAGTTTTTAAAATTTTTGATCAGGTATGTTGTTTAGGTCTGTTTTGAACAGTTCTGTGGCTGTGACTTTCTCCTGGAGATTCGTCAGGGCAGATTTCCTTCATTTTGTCATTTTGGCTAGTTTTCTGTTTCTTGTCAGTTTTAAAAAGCTCATTGTGCACTGTGCACCTGTTAATATTGTTCTGTTAAAGGAGTCTTATTGATGTCAGGGCCTGTTGTTTCAGGAAATATTCTTTTAATGGTGTCTCTCAGTTTCTCTTGTTGTGCCTCTGATTATTTTATTTCCCTACTCGGTGATATTTGGGACTAGCTGTCATGCGCACTTTGGCTTGTTTCTTGGGGTAGCCCCAAGAAGGAAAACAGACAGAGAAACCCAGAGGGAACAGAATCATGCAAACACACCGAGAAATCAAACAAACAAACAAATTAAAAAGAGTGAAAGGAAGAAATGAAAATGGATGGGAAAGAGAAGAAAAGAAGAAGAAAAAAATAAAGGTGGGCAGAGACAACAAAGGATAATGTACAGTCTTGAAGTGTAAAACCAGTTGAGGGGAGAGATAAGGATGAGATACGGGAGAATATATCTGGATGGCAAGAGGAAGAAAAAAAAGAAAAAAAGAAGGAGAAAGGAAAAAGGAAAATAAGGATTATACCTTAAAAAAATCTAAAAAGTAAAAAACGTAAAAATAATAAAAAATAAGTACAAAGAACAATAAACAAAACAAAACAAAAAAACAGCAGCTCCCCCTCGTGAATAGGTGTGGTTTGGTATATGTAGGTCCCCGGGGGCTGCTTGCAGAGGCCCAGCCTTGGTGGTTGCAGAGGATGAATGGCAGCACCCCAAACTCCATTGGAACTAAGCACTGCAGGCCACTCTGATCAGTCCGATCTCCTTGTGCTGCAGCTGAGCCAAGCTGTATTTTCCAGACCTGCCTCATTTCAAAATCCTAGGCCATGCACTTTTATGCTACCACAAATGAGATGTACTTGCTTTGGTGGCTGGCTTCTTAACCGGGATCTCGTAGGGGGAGGGAGCATTTCTCTTGGCATTGGCAGAGATTTGTGCTGCTGCTGCTGGAGGTGATGTGTGCTGCAGGAGACAAAGTGCATGCCCTCACAGACGCAGCCGTCAACTCCAAGCCCCCACCTGGGATTGCAATTTCCTAGGGGGAGGGATCAGTTTCTCTTGGCACCAGCTGGGATTTTCCGCTGCCACTACCTCTGGTGCCAGGCACTGCAGAAATGAGCTGCATGCTCCTGCAGCCTAAGTGCGCACCCCCGCCTCTGCCTCCACCAACTCCCTGCCGGAATGTTATAGGGGTGGGGGCTATTTTTTCCCTGTTGGCACCCAGGATTTGGGATTCGCGCAGCCAATACTGAAGGTGAGATGCGCTGTGCAAATGAGGTGTGTGCTCCAACTCCCGCAGCTGAGGCCAAAATGAGCACCCCCAGGTCCACCACTGCTGCAGCTGCAGACTTCCTGCCAGGATCGTGCGGGGGTGGAGGCTATTTTTACCCTTGTGCCACCCGGGTTCGGAATTTGGGCTGCCCAACAGTTATATATGGAGTGAGAGTTTTTCTCTCCGTGTGGAGTTAAATGTTCTTTATCTCTTCTCTAGAGAAAGTACTATGAGGCTGTTCAGTTTCTCTTTCTCTTCCCTTTGTCTCTCAGGAGCTCTGGAACACTTTCTCTGTGTTGGGCTGGGGCTCCCACCTCCCCTGCCCATCTTGGGCTGCCCGTTGTCCAATCTCCCCAGTTCACACTCACTCACTCAGGCATCTTTGAGGTTGTCTTCTTTCTGGAGTCTGTATTTTCTCCTTCCACTCTTGCAGATGAGAGTAATTTCCTTCTCAGTTCGATAGTTGTGGCAGATGAAGTTTACAGAGCTCCCTTCCTCTCCATCATCTTGGCTCCTCCCCTCTTAGGATTTCTTGTAGGTCTTCTTTAGTGGTGATGAATTCTCTCAACTTTTGTTTATTTGAGAAAACGTTTATCTCTCCTTCTATTATGAATGACAGGCTTGCTTGACAAAGAATTCTTGGTTGCATATTTTTCCTGTTCAGCACATTGAGTATTTCATGCCATGTCTTTCTGGCCTGCCATGTTTCTGTAGATAGGTCTGTCACCACTCTGATAGGTTTCCCTTCGTATATTAGGGCCCTTTTATCCTTTGTTGCTTTCACAACTCTCTCTTTATCTTTATATTTTGCCAGTTTCATTATGATATCTCGTGCTGAAGGTTGGTTCACGTTACGTCTTAGGGGAGTTCATTGAGCCTCTTGAATTTCAATGACTTTCTCTTTCCCCAGATTGGAGAAATTTTCGTGTATAATTTGATCCAGCACCCCTTCAGGACCTCTCTCGTTCTTCTTCATCAGGAATTCCTATGATTTGGATATTGTTCTGTTTGATTGTATCACTCAGGTCTGTAATTCTCCTTTTGTTCTCCTGTATCTGTTTCAATGTCTTTCTCTTTCCCCAGATTGGAGAAATTTTCGTGTATAATTTGATCCAGCACCCCTTCAGGACCTCTCTCTCTTTCTTCTTCATCAGGAATTCCTATAATACAGCTATTGTTCTGTTTGATTGTATCACTCAGGTCTCTGATTCTCCTTTTGTTCTCCTGTATCTATTTCTCTCTCTTTTTCTTGGCGGCTTCCTCTTTTGCTATAGCTGTGTGTTGCAATTCACCTGTTCTCCTCTCTGCTCCTTCATTCCATGCAGTGGCAGCCTCCATTTTATTATTCACCTCATTAATAGCCTTTTTTTAAATCGTTATGGCTATATTGAAGTTTCCTAGTCTTTGAATCAATAGCTTTTCTGATAGTTTCAATGCTTTTTTCAAGCCCAGCAATTAATTTTATGATAATCATTATAAATTCTTGTTGATTTAGGTTCCTTGTGTCTGTTTTGAGCAGTTCTGTAGCTGTCATTTCTCCATGTAGTTTCTTTAGAGGAGACTTCTTTTGTTTCCTCATTTTGGCTAGCTTTCTGTCTCTTGTCAGTTTTAAAAGCTCATTCTTCACTGTGCGCCTATTAGCATTCTCTGATGAAGGAGGCGCTTTGAGTGTCTAGGGTCTGTCGTTTCAGGAGATGTTCCCTTAATGATGTCTCTTGGTTTCTCTTGCTATGCCACTGCTTAGTTTATTTCCCTACTCAGCGATATTTGGGACTTTCCACTATGTGTGCTTTGGCTTGTTTCCTGAAAAGGAAAACAGACAGGCAAACACTCAGGAAACACAAGCACGCAAATGCACTGTCAGAACAAGTAAAGATGCAAACCAAAAGAGGAAAGAAAAAACGGAACAGGAAAGCAAAAAGAGGACCAAGAAGGAAAAAGAAAAAAAGAATATGGCAGGACAGTGACAACCAGAGATAAAGGACAGTCTGAAAGCATAAAACCTGCAGAGGGGGGAGATAAGGATGTACTAAAGGAAAAAATATCTGGATGGTAAGAGATGATCTAAGCACAGCAGTGCATAAATGTTGTTCTTTCCCAGACTCCAGGGGGAAAGGAAGAAAAGAAGGAAGTAGGAAAATAGAAAAGAGAAAATAAGGGAAAAATTAAAAAGTAAAAATAATAAGAAAAGGTAGAGAAAACAATTAAAAATAATAAGCACAAACACAGCAGCTCTCCAGCACGGATGGGAATAGCTTGGTGTAGGTAGATCGGGGCTCAGGGGCTGCTCTCTGAGGCCCCACCTTAGTGGATGCAAGGAGAAGAATGGAGGCGCCCCATGCCCCCCTCAGACTATGTGTTGCCAGCCACTTTCTTGAGTCCAACATCCTTGTGCCTCGGGCAGGTCAAATTGTTTCAGTTCTCTAAGTTCCTCCAGGCTTCTAAGTCCTAGCCCACACACTTTGATGTTGCTACTACAGTTAAAATCACTGGCAGGTGGGCAGCTTTCTGACTGGAATTGAGTAGGGGGATTGTGGAGCCAGTTTTTCCCCTGGCTCTGCCTGAAGGCTACAAGCTGCCGGGTGCAAGGGAGAACAAGCTTGCTGAAGGGGATGGATTTCTCTCTCACGGCCCAGTGGCTCTCAGTCCCAGGCAAGTTCTCCCCTCTCCAGTGATTACCCTATGAGTGATTCAGTCTCTACTTCTCTTCCCCTGGCCATGCCACCACCCTGCAAGGTGGTTCCACGAGTGGCTCTCTGTGGATCTGTACACCTCTGGACACACGGCTCTCTGTGCACTGGGCGCCAAGCTTCTGTGTGCTTTCTTTCCTCGCTCCATTTTGGTCGGGTGCTCCCTCCCCCAAGGTCTCTGGTCCCAGTTTGCACTTACTCAGGCATCCATGAGGCTGTTGTCAATAAGGGGTCTGTGCATGCAACTCCCTATACCACATCTTCTTGATCTATTCATCAGTTAGTGGACATTAAGACTCTTTCCGTGATTTAGCTATTGTTTAACAGGCCACTATGAACATTGGGCTACATGTGCCCTTATGCATCAGCACGCCTGTATCTCTTGGGTAGATCCCCAGCAGTGTTATTGATGGGTGATAATGGAGTTCTATTGATATTTTTTTCAGGAAACTCCACACTGTTTTCCAGAGCAGTTGTACCAGTTTACATTCACACCAACAGTGTAGAAGGGTGCCCGTTTCACCACATCCACGCCAGCATCTAAGTCTCCTGATTTGTTCATTTTAGCCACTCTGACTGGCATGAGGTGGTATCTCAGTGTGGTTTTAATTTGTATTTCCCTGATTGAGTGACACTAACTATCATTTCATGTGGCTGTTGGCCATCTGGATGACGTTTTTGGAGAAGTGTCTGTTCAAGTCTTCTGCCCATTTCTTCACTGGATTACTTGTTTCTTGGGTGTGGAGTTTGGTGAGATCCTTTTACATTTTGGATACTATCCCATTATATGATATGTCATTTGCAACTCTTTTCCCATTATGTTGGTTGCTTATTAATTTTTTTTATTGTTTCCTTTGCAGTGCAGAAGTTTCTATCTTGATGAAGTCCCAATAGTTCATTTTTTTCTCTTGATTCCCTTGCCTTTGGGGATGTGTCAATTAGGAAATTGGTGTGGCTGAGACCAAGGAGGCTATAAATGAGGTGAATATAAAATGGAGGCTGCCACTGCACTGACTGAAGAGGCAGAAAGGAGAATAGGTAAATGAGAAGACACAGGTATAGCAAAAGGGGAAGCTGAGAAAAAGAAGGAGAAAATGATACAGGAGCATGAAAGGAGAAATCAAGACCTGTGTGATGCCATTAAATGGAACTATATCCCTATCATAGGAGTTCCTGAAGAGGAAGAAAGAGAAAATGGTCATGAAGGGGGGCTGAATCAAATTATAGCTGAAAACTTCTCTAATCTGGGGAAAGAGAAAGACATTAAAATTCAAGAGGCACATCGAACTCTACTAAGGTGTAACCTAAACCAACCTTGAACATGACATATAATAGTGAAAATGGCAACTCATAAAGATAAAGAGAACTCTGAAAGCAGCTGGGGGTATAAGGGCCCTAACATACAAATGGAAACCTGTTAGAGTGGTTACAGACCTATCTACTGTAACTTGGCAAGCCAGAAGGGAATGGCAAGAAATCTTCAATGTGATGAACAGAAAAAGTATGCAACCAAGAATCCTTCATCCCGGGAGTCTCTCTTTCAAAATAGAAGGAGAGATAAAGATTTTCCCAAATAAACAAATATTCAGAGAATTCATCACCACCAAACCAGCCCTACAAGAAATCCTAAGAGGGACTCTATGAGAGAAGTGTAGCAAGGAATATAAGGCACCAGAGGCATCACTACAAACATGAACTCTACAGAGAAAACAATGAATCTAAACCCACATTTTTCAATAATAACACTGAATGGAAAAGGACTGAATGTTCCGATCAAAAGACAAAGGGTAGCAGAACGGATAAACAACCAAAATCCATCTATTTGCTGTCTACAAGAGACTCACCTTAGACCGGAAGACACCTTCAGATTGAAAGTAAGGGGATGGGAAAATATCTAACATGCGACTGGAAGTCAAGAGAAAGCCGGAGTAGCCATACTTATATTGGACAAACTGGAAATTAAAGTAAAGGCAGTCACAAAACATGAAGAAGGACATTTTATAA